>VUQH01086725.1:34830-78659 GCA_015106775.1 Etroplus canarensis | reverse complement strand
TGTGGATAGGTAGGGGTCTTTGAGGCATCTGTTTCTTTCACATACACATGCATCACAGAAAATATTCGGTGGCAATGAAAACAGCCAGTTTTGACAGTCACACTTTGCAACTGATCTGCTCTGTTTACTTTTTACAAAGCGAAATTTTACAAAGCAAACTTGTGTTGTCAATGTCAGTTTAAGACGCATGTTTACAGTCAGCAGATCTGAACACACTTTATTGTTTGAGATGCAACCAAGGCACTTGTATGTCGTTATTCATTTTAAGGAAGAACTAGCAAAAATACATGAAAGGTCTCTTTTTTTAACAGAATGGCCAATATTTTTGTACCAACAAACTGCCAATCGTTTTTATCACTCCTGAATGTGCTTGGATAAAACATTGAACTCAGTTTCTTGACTGCACAAAACTACAGTAACGATAAGACTTTAAAAAAAAACTGTAGATACTCTGACTAACTTTCATATATTGTATTAAAATAAAACTGTGTTTATTGCATGTTTATTTGATGATCTGTCACGTATGAATGAATGCTGAGTTGCCCATTTTAAAATGCATCTTTGGCTCCCTCCAGTGAGAAGCTAAAAGTATTGCATTTTCAGCTTCCCAGATTACAAGATTGACCTGAAAATACAGATCAGTGCTGATTTTAGACCACAGAGACAATTACAGAACATTGAAAATAATAACAATAAATAAAATACACAAACAGATTACATTAGGTTGCATCAGAGATTAAAACCTAAGCAAATTGTGTGAAGTATGCTCTCTTTTACTTTTAATTAAGTTGTAAGTATCCCAAAAGCTGTCTGAAAAGTTCAATGAATTTAATATTGCTAAAATAAGGAAATATGGTTCTAAACTAATTTAACTAGTTAGCTGTGTCCCACTGAAGCTTGAAACCCACAAAGTGTTTTTTGTGGGTTTTTTGGGGACATGCATCAAGAAAAGTAGCTTTTCTAACCCCAAACCAACTCGAGGCAGCAGATAAACACATCCAGCCTGGAATAATGCAAACATACAGTAAAGAGTATAAATAAACACGTCACCCTCCATAAATTTGCAATAACAAAATCTCAAAGGGAGGTTTACATATCACATAGTGGCCCACACTGGAATGCCCCCCCAACACACACACACACACACACACACACACACACACACACACACACACACACACACAGACACTAAGAGGCACAAGATATGCAGACTCACACAGCCCGACACACACACCAAAGGCAAAAGGCTGCAGAAATGAAAACTTGCCACAACAAGAGAGCTGGTCTCAAAATCCCACAAGCCTTTGATCTACTAGACAGGAACAAAGACATAATCCATGTTTCATAGGAGCTCTACATGAAAACCAAACAAACACATTCATTCACAGACACACAGTATGCAGTGGTTGACTATCAGGAGAGGGACAAGGCTACCTATTATTAGGAAATGGTTGGTGTCCGTTTGAGCTGAGCAAATGAGCGTTTTCGGTCCAGTGTGACAAGAAAAGAGGATGGGTTATGCCGTTACAGTTTTTAGTGTAAGGAAGAGTTATTGAAAAAAGGGGGAAAAAATTTAGTTTCTAAGGCTGCGCCAATGATTTGCAGGCAAAATGAGAGGCATATATTTGTCAGTCACCCAAAAAGCCCTCAGTGTCTTCTATCACTCTACTTGTTCCCCAAATTGTCATCCACTTAGTTGTGTGGCTTGGCCATTCTCACTGTGGTGCACAGTTTTAACAACTGAGCACTGAGTATAACAGAAAGAGACAAATCTTTTAGGGAAACAGGTTATTATTCACTTCCATCACTGGGATTCGCCTACAGTTCTGGCTCATTTTTCAACCAATCACAAATAACAAACTGAAAACCTGTGACAGTGTTACTATGAAAGAAATACTTTTCTGCAGGACCAACTCTACGTTGCACAACCAGAGTTTACCAGTTCTTGAGTGACAGCGCAGGCTTTACTGCAGCTGATATATGTGTATTTTTGATATTCAATACTGCACTTTTTGAAAAAGCTGTCCAGAGCAAATGCTACTGGCCAAGAACATGACTCAGGCTAGGATATTATTTTAAATCGAGGATTAACTTCCACTAACTCTAATTAGATTTCAAACAGTGTCTAAACAGATAACGTAGAAGCTTGTTCAGAGATGCGGGCCTTCAGATGTGACTTCAAAGTGCATTGCAACACAGTAAGTGGACTTTTGCATTTAAATAATTTAGCCACAATAACTATGGTGTTTCCATCATCTATATCAAGGAAAGCTCTTATGAGAGATTAAGTGATCTTCTAGTGGCCCATTATGCTAGGATGTTTATGTGTATAAAAGAGAGAGAGAGAGAGAGAGAGAGAGAGAGAGAGAGAGAGCGCACTGACATGTGGCAGCCTAAATTTGACTCTTTCAACGTCAACTCCAATAAAGCAGGAAACAGAAAAAGAGCTTTGAAGTCTAATAAGACTTACCAAAGTGCCTCTTGGACACTTTGACCCCACACTGGAACTCCTGGGCTGAGGGTCGCTATAGAAACTGAAAGAGTTTCTGTTTTTTTCTGACCTTGAGGTCATGGTGAGGAATGCTGCACGGCTACCTTAGTTCAAAGTTTTAAGTTGCAGGATGAGAAGAGGTAGAAACAGAAATCAGGAGGAAAGAGAAGAAAAAAGGGATGGCGACTCTGTGAAAGAGGAAAAGGAGGAAAAACACAAAAATGGAAACTTAAAAACTAAGGTGCAGCACAAGAGGTACAGGAACAGCAGGCAGCCAGCCGTGCAAAAAAAGGCTAGAGGAAATGAAAATAGTGGGGAATGTGAAGAAAGAGAAGAGGAATGACAGAAAAGAAGCAATTACTGTATGCTGGGGAAGCTCTCGGAGTGAGCTGAGTACAGACAGACTTTGTGCAGGGTAGAGCTGTTAGGGGCTAAACGATAATGATGCAGGAGTGAAATAGTCATATAGGGGAAGTAGTTGAGCAGAGCCACGGCTACAACCTCAGTCAGAAAGTCGTCCTGATAATAAGAAATGATTAATCCAGCTACAAAGTGTTTAGTGTAATTAAGATAAATAGCAACCAGATCATCACACCACCCCCAAACTACTCCCTGAAACAAATTACAGCTAAAAACATGGGTGAATTTGTGCCTTTTTGCTGATCTGAGATACCATGAAGAGACTCATTTTTTCAGGGTGTTTTTGGGTGATTTTTCCAAAGTATGATTATATAAATTGAGCCAAACACAGCTAAGAGGTTCCAAGAATGAACAGAGATGATTTTTTTGTTAAATCTGTTTTTTATTTTGAGTGGCTCCCTTCCCAGGTTCAACATATTATATCATTTTGCAAGACTTGAGCAACAAAAGCTTTTGCAAATAAAAATAACCGTTTTCAGATTTTAAATTTCATGAGTTAGACAATACTGAAGTCAAGTAACTGTGTGGTCTTTGTAAATGTCTGTCTGTTGTCTATCACAAACCCTTCCTGTCCTTTTATCTCCAGCTCTTGTGTCCCCCACCCCACCCCCTTGTTATCTCTTCACCTTGATCTTCTTCAGCTTTTATTTTCCATCAGCCAGCGCCAACCCGCATCTTTAAACAGCTGTCCCACTTTCATCAAAGACAAAGTGTTGCCATATTTCTCACACACACTTAAATGGCATCAGAAGTGTGAGTATATAGTATAGATGCAAAGGAACAATCCATCCAACCATGTTCTTCAGTTTATCCAGTTCAGGGTTGCAGGAACCCATCCCAGCATAGAAAATAGGGTATAACCTCAACAGGCTACCAATTTTTCACAGGGCCTACACATACAACCATTTGCACTTATGGTTGATGTAGGCATATTAATTAGATTAAGCCCTTTACATGACTTTGGCCTGTGGCAAGAAGCCAGGGTATCTGAGGAGAACATGCAAACTCCAAGCTGTCCAGCTGGTGAACTTGAACCTGGGCCCTCTTTCTATAAGGCAATAGTGCAAACCACTGCACCACCATGCTGCTGCAAAACCACAATGTCATTTTATTTATATCCCCAAAAAAACGGGGATCTAGTGGCCTTATGAGTGTCATGGCCACCACAAATCCTTCGTGTCATCACAAAAGCACAAAAACTATTCAGAGTCTGAATTGTGGCATAAGTGATAGACCTCCATGAGATCTGGAACTGATTAGATTTTCAGCCATTTAGAAAATACAGATTTGCCACTTGGTTTTATTTGTAAAAACTTATCTATGACTATTCATCCAATCTGCATGAAACAAAAAAAACTAATTGATTATGGGACTTTCATTTTTACACCACGCTGTGCCTGCCGACATTGCCGTCTGCTAGTGCCACCCTGAAAATCTTTTTAGCATTTAGCATTTTTAGCATAGGCCTGTAACTATTCTTCTGATCTGCATGAAACAAAAACCAAAGTGATCATGGGATCATATACTTGCATGATGGCACCATGTTGTGTCTGCCACCTTTGCTGTCTGCTGTTGCTGTGGCTGAAATCGGTAAAAAAAAAAAAAGAATATTATAGAATAAACTTTATTGCTGCATATGTCCGTTCTTAATCATCCAATTTGCATTAAAAAAGAAATAATTTGACCATGGCATCTAGCCTCACATCACATCAAGTGGAGTCAGGTCAGGTCAGCATTCATTAAGAAACAGGGGCGTTTCAGGGATATACCTTTAGAGGTCACATGGCAGCTGCGGGGAGTAAATTTACCAATGAGGACATGTCCATTTTTAAGGTAAATAAAGTATCTGTTTGATGGTATTACAAAGTTGGGTGGTCAGCATCTTCTTCTTCTTGTAAATTTTATTGGCAGTTGGCAAACATCAAAATAGTGCATTACCGCCACCCACTAGTATCCCGTCCACTCGTGTCTTTGCCCTTCTACTCTAGTCATGTAAATCAAAGGCTGTACCACAATCTTTGCGAACCATAAAGCAAACACACATGGTCTCAATGAATAAAACAGCAATTAAGGCAGAGGTTTGTGTAACTGCTCCCAACTGGGGGCTCAAAGTTTAAATTCTATCAGACACATTAAAACCAAATGCTGGGATGCAGCTAATGCTTGCTGGACCTTTCAATGTGACACAGTAAAAGAGACCAAAGTAGATTTTATTGTTGTTGATATGCACAACATCAAAAGGAGAAAATTGGTTTTGAATTAACTGCGTGAGTTAAAGTGCAATAAAAACTTGCCCTCTGCTCAGTACAAGTTTAACAAGGACTCTGGTGTTATGTCTCCTCTCCCACTCAGCCCAGCAGTGCAGGATGAAATCACATTAGAAAGCATACAGATGTGGTGTCATCATCTAATTTTTTCAAGAATCATTTATTATGAAAATGCTCTCACACATGCCACATATGTACCAAAGAGTTACAGCCCATACAAGTGCAGCTTTGACTCATGTCCAAATTCAGCAGCCCAGTTCAACTCAACCAATCACAGCTGACCCATGACCTCTTTGGTTGACCTTTGACCCCAGCTGACAGCCCTGATTTGGAATGAATAATCTGACAAGCTTCTGCTTCAGGCTTCAGCACACCAACACAAGAGCAGCCCACTCGAAAAGCTAATAAACATGAAAAGTGACAACAAAAAGATAAATGATGTATTCATTTGGACAGCTTGTTTTACGCTTAGCTCTACAGATGGTATACTGCCTTTCTGTCTGTCTGTCCACTATTTAAGAAATATTTCAGTTACACCATCAGCCATCTTGGTTCTAACATGCTCTATTGTAAATTGTAAATGAGTCATCTTCGGCAAAAAAAATGCCAGTTTTTAGTAAGTTAGTGTAAGTTAGTGTCCAAATTTTTGTCCACTAACTTACCCATAATTCTTTTATGATGAAATGAATACATCAAGAAGAACTGGATACTATGTTCAAAGATAATGCCTGTTTAACATTAATTAACCTTAGCCGCACTTTGTTTTAATTGGCAAAGATCGTCATGGGCTGGAGCAACAAAGTGGTGCAGTGGTTAGCACTGTCGCCTCACAGCAAGAAGATGCAATGGCCAGCTGGGGCCTTTCTGTATGTAGTTTGCATGTTTTCCCTATGCCTCCATGGGTTCTCTCTGGGTACCCCGTCTACCTCCCACAGTCCAAAGACGTGTGTTAGGTCAACTGGCAATTCTAAATTTGAGATTGACTGGCAACCTGTCCAGGGTGTACCCCACCTCTCGTTCTACGACAGCTGGAATAGGTTTCAGAAAGGAGTGGTGATTCTAGAGTATTTAGGGCCCTAGGCAAAAATTTACAGGGGGCCCCTCCACCCAGTGTTTATCACATTACATATGTGTGCATGTACATACAGTTGTACATGTATATGCAGTTTCCACTGTCATAAAACCACCAGCCACAATAATTTGCACCAATACACCTTAGTAATTTAGAGTGCACTTTAAATTTCATAATTGAGATACAAAGAAGCAAAGATTAACATACAAAGATTTCCTCCACAAATCTCTCCATTACTGGTGTCTAATAAATGACAGGTAAACCATCACTGTATAATTGGCCTTATTTATTTTTATAACAATGCCAGTTTACTACTTTTTCATCCATACCGATGCTTATTGCCCCTTAAAAGAAAATCACAAGGGCAATATGAAAATAAATAAAACTTATGAACATACTTATTTGAAAGGATTGCTTATGAAATGACAAATCAAACAAAAATTTGATGAAAAATAAATCTTTTGTAAAATATAATAAAAATACTTTGACTTCAAATAAATTAGTGTCCCCTGTAGCGTAGTGGTTTGCGCATTCTTTACAAGTGAATGGTCCCTGGTTTAATTCCATGTGGGGAAACAAGCCACCCTCACCATGGAGAGTTGCATCAGGAAGGGCATCCTGCATAAAACCTCTCCCAAATTACCAATGCAGATTAATCTGCTGAAGTGACCCCTTAGTGGAGAATACAAGGGAGCAGCTCACAAGAGTGTTCCTTTTAAACTACCATTACACTGAAGCTGTGAAACCAAGGTTCAGCTATATTTTCTTCATCCAGTTATCACTGTATCATCCATCCTTCACAAAATCTGTTACATTTTTGTTTTTTGCTCACATGCATGTCATCATCCATTTTGTCCTCCATACTTTTGTGAGATGGCTGGTAATGCAAGAAGGCAGTAAGAAAGGGTCTATTCTGAAGAGTATCCTCATAGGTTCATTATTAATTATCCACACCTGCTTCAGAACTGACATAAATAAACTTGACAAAAGATAAATTGACTGACTTGGTAAAAAACTATTTAAGGTCCGGCTCAAATTTGTGGTCTGTTTGATTGGAGTAGGTTCACTGACTAAAGTTTGTGTTGTTTAATGTTTTTGCCAAACGTCAATGATTGGTTCATTTATTTCTCCGAAGCCTTTGGCAAGCAACTCAAAAGCTGCTGGTGTGTAGGACACCCAAGATTTTAAACTTTTTTAAACAATGAACTACTTTCTCTTGTTAAAATCGTGCCCAAAATTTTGATTTCAACAACAAATGCAATGAATTATTTAAGGGGAAAAACCCTCAGTCACAATCATTTCTCCAACAAATGCATGGCATATACAGTACATATTGCACTTTCTAAATGTTTAGGTACACAGAGCGCAACCACAAAGTAGCAACACGATAATTAAAAGGTAACCTCTGTTAGCCCTCTCCGAGCTCACATATTCCATCCAGATGCACAAGCTAGCCTTCATTTTGAACCATATGCTCTCTAGCTTCTATAAAATCACACTCACTGCACATGTATTAAAAAAACTACAATGAGGGGCTACTCTGTCCGCTGAGCCACATCTGTCTTTGGACAGCTACCAACAATTACAGCACGAATCAGGCTGGAATTAATCAGTATCAGAGAGAAGACACATTTTATATGATGCCCCCTTGAGACTTGCCTACACTCTATCCTTGCAGAGGCAGCTACAATGCATCTTTTTCTCCAGAGAACACCTGTCAGATGAAAGGAGTTTTTATCTTTCATGTGGAGTCTGTCTCTAAATAGACTCCAATCGAAGACTTCATCGCTGAGGTGATCCTTAGATGGATTTAATTTAATCAGTTTTTGGAATTTTTTTTATCATCTGTAGGACATATCATGAAAGATTCAGAGAATCCGTTGAAATCATTGTACGGTTCAATCGTGGATGGCTCCTCCGGGATAAAGAGGAGAGGGTCCATCTGGCTTGTTATCAGCACACATTTCAAAAGCCACCAACCAGGATAACACAGGGTTGGCACTGGTGCACATGGTATGTGTGACTTATCCGTAAAGACCTTGTTAATTTTGAACAGTGTGTAGTGGTTTTGTAGCAACAAATGCTGCCATCCAGCTGATGGCTTGTTTTTCAGGAAAGGCCTTGTATATTTCAGTGGCGTGGTTACAGGTGCTAAAGTGGCCAGCATGCAGTCCACAGCTGTCACTCATTTAAAACGCTTGGTATAATATGAAAAAAGCTGAAATTCTACACCCAACAACAAAAGGGTGCTCCCAGAGTTTTGTTAAAAGAAAATGTGTCTTAGCCCATAAGAACCCAGACATATTTATCCTTAGGGTTTTCATAAGTGAAAATAAAGCATAAAGCTTTATAAGGAAGATTGTGGAACACTTAATGTGTTTGTTACACCCATATCACCATGGGTTCTTATGGGTTAAAGTTTTTTTTGTAGGTGGAGTTTCCACTTAGTCTCTCTTATTCATAACCACACAAAATCATCTGGGACTTGAAAGCTTAAAGGGAATCCAAGTGTCTGAAAGAAAAATTCTTTTTGATTTCATCTGTGTTCATATTCAACATGTTCTTGTATCTGCTAGCTGGACTGTTTCACACCATATCCTGTTCATCACTTGTTTAGTTTATTTAATATTCATTTATACTGTACATTCCACATTTAGACAGGAGGGCAGGATGTGGATGTGAGAACACATCTGGGAATATTACTTCTACTGTAAACTGGGCAGCTGAATTCTGTTCCACTGCAGCATGCTGAGGCCGTCTGAAATCAAACAAACATTTTGCCAGTGTAAAATGGCAAGTATGGTGAATTACTAGTCTCAAGAATTTCACAGGATGTATCCTAATTAGAAGTAAAAATTAGAAAACATTAGTTAATAGAACTATAAAGTACTCATGTATTCAAGTTTAAAATATAGGAAATACAGGAGCTACATGAAACATAACATTCATTTTGTATAAATTTTTATTGTGAACAAGTAGCCTAATAGTAGCTAATCAATGTGTGCAATATGCATGGTGGGGTTGTAATGTATCTGCTCTGAAATAAGATTTTATCATGTTCAGAAATGCATAAAGTCTAAACAAATTAGATTCCAGCCCTTCATCACAAGTTTTGTTTAAAAAATAATAATAATAAAAAGCTAAATGGGTTGTATTTTTGTGTCTGGCTTTCTTTTTCAATCAGAGGATGGAGTAGTATTAATTGTTAGACATTTTGAACAATAAATGAACTGTGGTGTTTATATGCAGCTTCAGTCTTCTAGAAAATTATTGTACACGTTTCTTGATCTAAAATGGCTCATCTTGAGGGAAAAAAGTGACATAAAGAGCAATATCAACTTCATTACCTCACTAGCCACAGCTAAGAGATGTTGCCAATAACTGTTACATGTCACCAGAAAAAATAAAGAGTTTCAGACTAGAGGTTTCTTTTGCCCGTGTCTGAAATCAAGCACCTAATGGTGACCAATGGTGTCACTGCTTTCACTGTAAACTGCAGCTGAGAAGCTCCATAGGAGTAGTAACAGCAACTAAAGAAACATCTGCACCAAAATAACAATGCAACTAAATCCTCAGTTATAGATATGTCACGTCTCTACCTTTATCGCACATTCATCATTGCAGTTTCTTCCTCTGCCCTCTTTCTCTATCTTGGTGTCGTCCACCCCCACCCTTTGTGTGCTCCTTCTCCTTTTTTTTTCATGGCTCTCTCTTTACTTTGTCTTTTGTGTAAGGGAGCCCTGGGCCTCCCAGTGACATGAGCTCTGCTCCTGTAAAACTAATAATGACTGAGATTTGTGCGGGCTTAACATTCTTTCCCCCTCTCAGTGCAAGACACTGAGAATGGGGAGAAAGGTCTGGTGGTAAGGTGGTGGGGTGAGACGGGGGGGGGGGGCTTGAGATGAAGGGTGTCCTAGTTTTAGGGGGGAGCCACTTGGGAGATATGTGAAAACGGAAGACCAGTGCAGCAAGAGATGGAGAAGGAAACAGAGAGGCCCCTTTCCCTGAAATGCACCACATGCTTTTATTCTGCATGTGTCAGTGCCACTGAAATCACACTTCATCGTCTGCCCACAGACATAGGATTGTATGTATTAAAAGGCACAGTCACACAGGTCCGTTCATGTATTCCCACCCACCTTGTCCTATGAATCAAGTGTATCCTAACCTTGCTGTAAATACATGTTGGATAGTTAATAGTTCAATGCTTGAACTCTAGAGTGGCAGTCAAGCATTTTCTAACCCCGTGCTTAGCAGAGGTATTTTTTGCCCCTCCCACAAAATGGCACACAATCTAAATATGCAAAGAAAAGCCACAGAAAACAAAATATGTCCCAACTGCACATAGGCACAACTTTGTCAAATTTACATAAAGATTGCCAGATGTGCTACAAGATGTAACAAGGGGCCAAGGGGGAGGTCTCACACACACTGCCCTCTCCAACAGTCCCCCCTCCCTCCCTCCTTTTGACTCCCCCTTTCGCTTCCAGAGACATGTGCGTACACTGTGCCAGCAGACAGTTTCAGCTCTCAGCAACTGATGCACAGACAGCTGCTGTTTCTCCCTTTCCCTCCTCTTTGCTCCCCTAGCAATTCTCCTTCCTTTCCTACACTGCCTCTGTTCGTCCCCTCTGTACTTTCCCCTTCTTGTCCTCTACTCTGTCATTCTGCCCGGCACTTTTCCTCAGCCGGATATAAAGGCAGGTCCTGTTGAAGGCAAAGGGCTTGTGTGATCTCTGGCTGCCCATGAGCACCCGGAGTTGTTGCTTCAGCTGGAAAGGCAACGCACGAGAGGACCTACTAACACCTATAGGACAAACTCAGATTAAATCTCTGGAATAAGGAAAGGAAGAAGGAATACTTGTGAGATAAGAAAAGAGAAGAAGGGGGGATTAAGGAGCGAGAGTTTGGAGGTGCAGGACACAGACCATGCCGGGCTCTTTGCTGTTGCTGCTGTCCCTGTTGGTCCTGTCCGCAGGAAGTGATGCCAGAAGAATCAGGAAAAGAGGACTTAACCATAAGGTGGGGCACCTAACCACACCTTGGACTTTTGTAGTGCACATATGAGTGTGTGGATTTCTCTGTCTCTGTCTTTTGGCTGTTTAGAATATCCTACAGTGGAAGTGGGTGAAAGCTCACAGCACTGCAGTACAATACCGGCTCTGTTACAGGGAGGTGCTTCATGCTGTCAGGGCAGTTTTGTGGCTGAGGTCAGAGGTGTTCAAGCTGACCTGAAACTCACAGAGAAATAGTGTTGTAAGTTAGTATTAAACACATTTACACAGTACTATTCTTAAAGGAAAAGAGATATATTTATTCTACAATCACTGATTTAATATTTCAGACTTTAGTTTTACATCCATTCAAAAACCAGTGTGTGAATACAAGATGCAGTAATGAAGTTAATTCAGAACTATTGTAAGGCAAGGAGCAGTGACTTCCCACAGAGCTGCCACTTGTTTTTGTATGGATTTGGATTTGCAACCTCTCATTTCCAGCTAAGCTAAACAGCTGATAGCTGTAGTCTTATATTTATTATACGGATACATATCAGTAAGCGTGATGCCGATGCACTTGACCCCATAAAAATACTTTTTTTCCTGCATCACACAGAAATATGTGTTTTTTAAAATGCAGATTGTGTGAGATAACCTTCCCTGTTAGTTGCAGATGAAGTTTTTAAAAATATAAATTTTTAAAAAATTAAAAAGCATTATTAATCTCCTGAAACCCATGCAACAGGTCTATGTTGAGCAGAATGAAGTATGAGGTGCAAAAAAAACAGCCAAATGTAATAACCCTTTATGAGGTTAATATGATACACTGTTGTAAAGTACACCACCAAAAAATATGCAATAAGAAGAGTGACCTGAGTGCTCTGGGTACTTCAGTGCTTTCCTTGTAATTCTTAAGGACGAGGATTTGAAGATTTTTTTCACGACTGGAAAAAAGAAACAGTTTTGGGAGCTTTGATTTAGACGCATGAAAAACCTACATGGACAGGTGGGGTTTTTTTCTAGTTTTGAAGACAAGCAGAAAGTGGAAGTGTGCAACAGGTTGGAATAAGTCGCTGATTTTCAAGTTTCCATATGGGTAACTGCAGGGTACATGCAATGTTCAGCATTCTCTGGCGTGTGTGTCTGTGTGTGTCTGGGTCTGCGTCTGTGTGTGTAGCGCATTATTAGGGCAGGAACTGAACTTGCAGACCAGGCTCCTGCTTGTTAATTCAGCTCAGTGTAGCTGATTGATCATCTCTAACAAGGGTTCACTCTAGCGTGCTGCCTTCCCTCTTTGTAACCTTTCATGCTTCAATGTTCTCACCTTCTAACTTGCTCATGCCTGCTGTCTCTCATTCTCAGCCTCCCCCTCTCTCTCATGCTGTATGAAATTGTTACCATGCCACCCTCCTTCTGACCTGATTTCTCTTCCCCACTGACCATGTGCCTCTATCAATACAGCACCCTCTGTTTTCCCTCTTTCTTATGTCTTTCTCTCATCTCCGCCTGCTCTCAGGATGGGCCAAAGGAACCATCTTGCTGGACTCTGCTTCAAAGCTGCAGTAATTGGAACATGCTGAGACAGCTCTACAGACAGAGTTTGCCTTTTTCCCCCTGAACCTTTTCATCTCTGCATCTTTCTTCCCTCCCGTTTTCTCCCACATACACACCCTCAGCCTCATTCATAACACCAAGACCATACAGAAAGAAATTACAGTCACCCAGTATTTCACATACACACTGCACTGGAGGACATTTTATCTTGAAAGGAAAATTGGCAAATTTGTAACAAACGAGACCACCAGTGTGCTCAGTGTTTGCTTTGCCTTTTGAGCCCTTGTTCTGAAGTTTTCATAAGCTTTCAACCAGACATATGTGAATACACATTTCATTTAAATTAATCAAAACTTTAGATGTAAGTCAATATGACTGAAAAAAATCAGACTTTCACAGTATGTTTGAAAACTGTCACTTTAAAGAATGCGCTTTTTGATTAGTGAGATCCTCAAAAAGGTTTATTTGATCATATATTTAAATAATAGAGAATTTTTCCTTCTCTTGTTGTTATACTTCATATGACTGAAAGCTGAAATGCTTAATATGTTGACATTTTCCCAAGACCAAAGCATTATGTGAATATAGGAGAAGCATTACGGAAGTCCTGACGTTAACCTTTCATGCATGCTCACTACAGTGGACAGCTATTCAGAAGACATTTTCATTCATATGCATGTCTTTTGTTGCCACAGTGGCATATCAGTCTTGGCTGAAGATGTCATAAATCATGCATGAAAGGGTTAAATAATTTTGTCTAACTTGTACGTAAAAGCTTTTATGAGATCTGGTAGTCTCACACACATATTCCTAATTCCCTCTATGCGCTTGACAGGTAAACATGCCAGCCAAAGAATGACTTACACGCATGTAATAAAAGGTGTTAAGGTTACAAATGGGCTTAGAGGCTACAATCACAGTGACAGACATGTAATAAAAAGGCCCTTAATTAAAATTCTTTTTTTGCCAACTCATTTGTTAAAAAAAGAACCAATTTGCAGAAACTAAATATGAAAATGTGTTTTTACCTATATGTATGCCTGAGATAAACACCTAAGCTCAGTCTGAAACTTTATAGACATATGCGTTTCACCTTCTTAGCAAATCAGTGCCCCAGATGCTCAAATTCCAGATTCACATTGAACTCACCCACCACCCATACACACAAACCAGATTGTTTAGTCTCACACAGCCATAACACAGTCTGGCTCAGACATCTGTCCAGGCATGCTGGTGTGCAAAGCAGCGTCTGACTTTAATATCATAAATCTTTATATTTTCATTTATGTGATGTGGACATTTTTGACAGCACCTGCTATTAACACAGAGGCCCTGCAGGCACTGAGAGGCACTTGTATTTCCTCCTGTTGTTGGTCTGGTCTTAATATGACCTGGGGCCATGACAATCAACATATATCAAATTTAACAGAATTACACTTACATATAGCTCTGC
Source organism: Etroplus canarensis (assembly GCA_015106775.1). Lineage (NCBI taxonomy): Eukaryota > Metazoa > Chordata > Actinopteri > Cichliformes > Cichlidae > Etroplus > Etroplus canarensis. The sequence continues at coordinate 64,405 of VUQH01086725.1, read as the reverse complement.
ATGACCCTACTGCTTGATATCAGGGAAATTTGTTGCCAAATTTTTACTCATAAATGTTGAAGAATTGTCTTTAATGTTAAAGTTATAAAACCTGCATTTTAATACAAGGGATATCATTTTAGCTATGTGAAAACAATTGGTTTTTCTTAACCTTTAAGGATAAGAGTTGATGAAGCCTGGGATTTACAAATGTAGCAAGTGTGAAAAGATCTGATTGCACTTGAGAGTCCTGTGTAACTGTGAAATCTTAACTATGGTGACCTTTAATGTGTAGATTTGCATTGCTGAAGAGTTGTTATAGCTAAGACCTCTGAATGGAAGGAGAACCAAGAGAGGAAATTATCACATCTTATTAGTCATTAGCCATCAGAAACAACAGTTCACTGTCCCTGCAATAGTCAGACTGCCACCAAATAATTCACAATAATTTTATTGTACCATATGCTGGTTGTGCGACCAGGCTTTAAGCCTACACCTATACAAGAAATCATCTAGTATACATTATTTTCACTGGGAGGGGCATGTCTATAGTGTAAGATACTTTTTGTATCATAAAGATATTCCAACGAATACATTTTGGGAGTATAGCTTTCTGTAAACATAGGATTTGTCAGCTCTTCAGTTAACTGGTAGTTTTGTGGACTCTGAAGCCCTAAGCAGGACTAATCCCACTCAGATGTGAGTCTGCTGGTCAGCAGCACGTTACTGGGCTTAACACTGGACAAAATCACAGCCCAGTACCATACAGTCACACATTTAAAATATAAACTCCTTTCCAAATCAGCTACATGGCTATCCTTGCTGCTTTATGACTGTAAGTTAGTGTTCAATATTTCAGTCTGTTTTCCAACATTAATTAGAGTTGCTTTTCACTGCTGGTCCATCTGTCCTGCAGTGTAAACTAAACCTTTAAGCTGTGTATCTAGGGTTTTGTCTGTCAGCATGTTTTCCCATCATTCATTAAAACTCATCTCCGATTGATTTACAGCTTGTGTGTTTTCCTCACAAGTTAAACTGCTGTGTCTCTGTCTATTTGCACTTCTGTCCATCTTTCTGTCAAGCTGAGTGCTGCTACGGAGATAGGATATTGATCTTTACAATGCAAAATCTCACCAGATGTGTGCTTTTAGTTTCTTCATTTAGTAAAAGCTGGAGATCTGGCACATTTAATTTGGCACTTAAAGAACATAGTTGTTAACATGTGTACACCATTGACATTGTATGGTCTAAAATCTGGAAGATTTCATTTCTTTCTGGGTCTGAGTTTATGTGTCTATGTGCTTGCACAAAGGAAGGGGAAAACCATAGTATCAGTCAGAGATTTTGGCATGATACTGTAAACACTCTGATTTCAGTCCAGTTATGGAGCCAGACATGGTCTCAAGTGTGGCTTCTCCCCACCATCTCTCCATAAACCACAGAAAGCATAAAAGAGAAAGATTGGAAAGACAGGGGGAAGAAATCAGCAGTTGAGATCAGATGTTAAAGTCACCATCATGCTATTTTTTAACACCAACAATGGAGGAAGAAAGGAAAAGAAAAGTCTGGGAGGAAGAAAGATGGAATGTTAAAGATGGAGGGAAAAATATGCCTACAGATAGATGTGAATGTCACATACAAGCCTGCTGGCTGTGTCTTTACTGGACAGAAGCACAGCAGACAGGAGTGTAAATAAACAATGTGGAACATCTGAGAGATGTGCATGAGATTTTATGATAGACCTCAAGAAGCAGAGCATGACAGCATGAAGCAATGGAAAAATCATGACGAGTCTGAGTGTTGTTTAAGTAAAAGGAGAGTGATGAACATGTTAAAAAAGGACAGTCAAAAGCAGCATCTGTGACATTAGCAGGCTCAAGGATATACACATATAAAGCATGAATGACCTCCAGAGTGTACACTGCATACAGTATATACAGTATATATGTATGTTGAATAAACAGGAAGGGTATAGTTGACCTTTTGTAGGACAGGCTAAGAGGAGACACTGGGAACAGATCGGATGTGAGACAAGGGGAGATAGAGCAGTAATTGTTATGCAATTATCCAGTCTGAGCAAACTTTGCAGTACTTATTCATAGATCTGACTGCATCAGATGTGGGGCTACAGTGCTTTGCAATGTTTCCTGTATAACTTCTGAATAAATAGCAGCTTTATATTCTGGGACTGGTGTCTATGGTATGGTGCCTGCATACACATAAAACTTGGGTTTCTATAAACTCAGTGTGGAAAAAGCCCTAAAATAAAACTAATTTAAAAATCAATGTTAACATTTATCCTAAAGCAAAAGTCTTCTGGATGAATAAAATTGCACAAACTGATGTGACACGAGTGAGTCTCTCACAAGCTCCGAACATCTAAAAATGTACAATGCCTATAAAAAGTATTCACCCCCCCAGTTAATTAAAAATATATAATGTAAAATAAGAGCTTGCATAAATATTCATCCCTTTTAGGTCAGTATTTAGTAAACGCAGTGTGTCCGTGTGGATATGTCTCAGTCAGCCTGACACATCTGAACACTGCAATTTTTCGCCATTCTTCCTTGAAAAACAGCTCAAGCTCTGTCAAGTTGCTCAAAGATTGGGCATAGACAACACTTTTCAAGTTCACCCACAAATTCTCGATTGGACTGACATCTGGGCTTTGACTTGGCCAATCCAGAACGTTCATTTTGTTGTCTTCGAAATATTTCTGTGTAGTTTTTGCTGTATGCTTGGGGTTGTTGTCTTGCTGGAAAATAAATCTTCTCCCAAGCCGTAGTTCTCTTGCAGACTGAGTCAGATTATCCTCCACAATTCTGCAATATTTTTCTGCATTTATGTTCCCTTCTACCTTTGCAAGCCGTCTAGGAGCTTCTGCTGAGAAGCATCCCCAGAGCATGATGCTGCCACCACCATGCTTAAAGGTGGAGATTGTGTGTTTGTGGTGATGTGCAGTGTTTGGTGTTCATGAAGCATTTAGCATCTAGTCTGATGGCCAAAAAGCTCATATTTTGTCTCATCAGACCAAAGAACCTTCTTCCAAATGACCTTGGAGTCCTCCACATGCCTTTAGGTGAATTCCAGGAGCAATTTCATATGAGCTGTTTTCAACAGAGGCTTTGTCTTTGCCACTCCCCCATTCAGCTTCGGCTGGTGAAGAACCAGGGCAACAGCTGTATGTACAGTCTTCCCACCTGAGCCAATGAAGCTTTTAACTCCTTAAGAGTGGTCATAGGTGGTGGCCTCCCTCACCAGTCTTCTTCTTGCCCAGTCACTCAGTTTGTGAGGACAGCCAACTGTAGACAGATTTAGGCAAGTGCCACATTCCTTCCATTTGTTCATAATGGATTTGACTGGCATGTCAGGTGAGTTGGAAATCTTTTTGTAGCCATCTTCTGACTCATATTTTTCAATGATCTTTTCTCTGAGTTGCTTGGAGCGTTCTTTTGTCGTCATGTTGCAATTGTAGCAGGAATACAAATGACCCAGAGACTGAACCTCCCAGACGCAGTTGTTTTTTCACTACAATCACTTGACACACATTAACTGACTGCACTCAGGTATCTCCATTTCACTAACTGTGACACTGCTGGAATCAACTAGCTGGACCTCTGTTGAATTAGGTCAGTCCCTTTAAAGGGGGTGAATATTTATGCAAACATTTATCTTACCTTATACTGTATATTTTTAGTTAATTGACACTGGTTTGTAGAACTCTGTTTTCACATTGACATGACATAAGCTTTTTTTGCAAATTCTTGTCAAAAAAGCCAAATTATATTGACCATGATTTCATTTATTAAAACAATAAAAGGGTGAAAGATCCAAGGGGTGAACACTTTTTATAGGCACTGTAAATGAGCTGTTGGCAATCCCAAACTGATCAAGTCCTCGTTTAAGACAAAACATCTGTTAAAAAACATATTTTGTCAGGAAGACAAGGCAAAACACTGTGACCATGATGAACCTGGCAAACGCTTACTTGCTCACTGGTAACAAAGATACAAATGCACACATGAAGCAAGACATTTAATGTGTACAGTTACATCCATATGCTCTGGGACAGGGATGCTTTTTTTTTTTTGTAATTTTGTTTCTGTAAAACACCACAACAGATTTTGAACTGTACTTCAGTCTAAATGTGACTGAAGTGCAGTATGTTACCTTTGAATTACATTCACTGTTTAGTAATTACAGCCATTTTTAAACATAGTCCACCATTTTAAGAGGCTCAAAAGCAATGGGACATTTAGCTGACAGACAGTTTCACAGTCAAGCAAGGTCAGCTCCATTGTTATTCCAAGACAAACTGAGCAGATAAAAGAAGTGGAGTTGATTCCAAGAGTTAAACTTGCATTTGGTAGCTCTTTACTGAAACTCTCAATTTGAGACCCAAATTGATGTTGATGCAAGTGAAGGCTGCCATCATTAGGCTTATAAACCAAAATAAACCTACCAAAGAGTTACCAAAAACTTAAGGAAGGCCAAAATAACAACCTGAAATATTCTTGAAAAGAAGGAACACACAGACCAGCTCGGCAACAGCAAAAGGCCTGGAAGACCACAGAAGACAACTAAAGCGGATGATCACAGAATTCGTTCTTTCACAACATCTTGCTAAGTCAAGAATACGCTCAAGAGGTAGGCGTATCATTGTCAGAGATGCTTTCATGAACGTAAACACAGAAGGCTTACATCAAGGTGCAAACTACTCATTAAACTCAGGAACAGGAAGGCCAGATAAGATTTTGCCAGAATGGTGGGAAGAGAAAATTAAGGAGAGGAAAAGGAACAGCTCATGATCTAAAGCATACCACATCATCTGACAAACATGTTGGATGCAGTGTTAGGCCATGGAAATATATGGCTGCTAATGGAACCGGGTCACCAGTGTTTATTAAAGATGTGACTGCTGATATTAGTAGCAGGATGAACATGGCTAACTCAGCTCAGATTTAGCCAAATGCCACAAAACTGTTGCGCTTCACAGTCCAAATGGCTAATGGCCTAAAGCATACTGCGAAAGCAACCCAAGAGGTTCTCAAGGAAAAGAAATGGGATATTCTTCAATGGCCAAGGCAGTCACATGATCTTAACCCACCAGAGAAGCTTTTCAGTTACTGAAGAAAAAACTAAAGGCAGAGAGACCCACTAACAGACAGCAACTGAAAGAAGCTGCAGTCAAGGTCGGGCAGAGCATCTCAAGTGAGGAAACATCATTTGGTAATATCTGCGGATTGTAAACTTCAGGCTTGTCATTGACTGCAAAGAATTTTCATCCAAGTATTAAAAACAATTCTGATATTCAAAATTATGTTAGATTGTGCCATTACTTTTGAGTCTCTGAAAATGTGCATAACAATGGCAGTAATTCCTAAACAGTTAATGCAATTCTTTTGCCAAACATCTTGAATTAAAGCTTGACTGTTTGATTCAAAATCCATTGTGGTGGCATACAGAGCCATAACCACAAAAAGAAAAAACGTTTAATTGTCCCAAAGCCTGTGGACCTAACTGTAAAGACTACAGCCATGTAGGAGACACAGTCATGATATCTTAAAAATCTTAAAGTCTTAAAAATAAACAGTTATTTGTAGGCATTTTTCTAACCTGACCTTTCATCTAAGGAATAGGAATTTCAAATTAACTCTTACAAGCTGCAACTGAGCCACACATAGTTCCCTCCATGACTCCATAGTGTAAATCCACTCCAACCCCACTCCCTATAACAATCGCCCACTGAGCCCCCAGCTGCCAGAACAAATTAATGTGTGTTTAAACTGAGCGCACATACAGTGTGTGTGATGCCACCATCACTGCCAAAGATTTGCTTTTGTTTTTCTGGTTGGTTTTGAGGAGCAGCATGTAAGCCTGCCAAATAAACAGCACAATTTTAATGATCGCGTGCAACCAAGAAGCCAATTATCTAATTACAAATCTAGTGTGAGGGGGGGAATAAAAGCACTAATTCCTCTCATTCTCTCTCTTGTGCACTCAGAGAACCTGGTAGTCAGAAATCCAAACACATGACCGAAAGGTACAAAAAAAAAGAGAAAAATTTGTGGTTTCACTTGTTTTGTGCAGCATGAGTTTTCAACCTCATGACAAACAACTCCACAGAAATACACTTAGATGACAAATGGCTTATGAGTATTAAACCCGCTCAGAAAATTACACTTAAAAAACTTTATGACCTAAGACATGGACAGAATTAGACATCCCTTCCTATAAAGATGAAGGTGCACCTCAACCCTGATCCGTGGGGAAAATATCCTCAAAATGTTCTTTTATGCCCATTGTTTTGAAGTGGTAAAGAGAAAGAAGTGGGATGAGTTGAAAATTTGATCACACTGCATGAGAGCTGGTGTTTACTCAGTGGCAGCTGTGCTTCTTGGGATTTTGCTGTAATAATTTCCATGTGTACAAGCCCCCAGAACAATGAATGGTCAGTTTTTCTGCAGTGCCAAATGTGATATTCAATAAGAGCAGCGAAGAAAAATACAACACATCCCTTCACTTCTTTTTGCCAAAACTGTATGTGACATGCATCTTTGCTTGGCTTTTCAGTCCTGTGGCCTGCTTTCTCCCTCTCACACTCACCAGGACAGTGTCTGCTCCCACAGTGGAGCACCTTTGCAATCCATATCAAGATATTAACAGAAAGGCACGCAGGTGAAAATCAAACCTTCAGTGCTTGTGCTACACATTAACTGTGCTCAAATATGCCCAATGAAATCTACTGCTGCCATCTGGTGGTTACAAAGCATTACCTACTTTACATGAACATCCAGTGAAGATGACTGTACCTTTTGGCTGCTCCCTTGTATTCTCCACCGAGAGGGGTCACCACAGCAGATTCATCGGCATTGGTAATTTGGCAGAGGTTTTACGCCGGATGCCCTTCCTGACGCAACCCTTCATGGTGCAAGGAACTTTAGTCCCTACCTGGAATCAAAAAAGGGACCTTGCAAGGCGCATGAGCAAACCACTATGGTACAGGGGACACTATCCAGTGAAAATGAGTATTTTTCAATAATGTCTCAGCCTAATCTACATATGAGCACAAACAGTGTGACATAACCCACTCAGGAGGTTAAGTCCACCTGTGTCTAGCTGTGCAACTGATTATATCTGTTCTGAAAAAGTCCCTTGTCTACAGTGGCACCAATACCTTAGTGCTCTCCAGCACAACACAAGCAAACTAAACAGGCCAATAAGTAAGATTATAGCATTTCTTCTTAATTCATTTATATAGCAGCGTATTTTCAGGTCTACTGTCCAGTGTCCATATCCAATGTACTGCAACTGTCACATATATCAGCATTAAGTGTTACCAAGCCCTCAGTGGATCCCAGGTGATGCATTCTAAAAGACCATGGCTTGGCTTATGACTGTTTCTGCAATGTTAATGGTGTTTTTCCTATCAGTGTTTTTTTCTGTTTCGGCCTGTCCTTTCTCTCGCTGCACCTCTCTGACTCCAGAGCTCCATGTTTATGATGTGTTGTTACTGGCCCCTCCAATATTCTCAGGGTACACTGCTCTTGCAATAGCAGCCTAACAGGGCCGCTAGCTTGGCAGTCTATTAACTGTGTTAAGAAAAAAAAGGGAACTGGATTTATTCCAAAATTAGAAAAGCAGCTTCAGGGGTTTATTTTTCTGTTTCTTTTTGTGTATGCACTGTTCTGTGATGCTCTCATGCTGGCCTACAGGAGCACTACAGTGCTTCATAGTCATTTAGTGAGTGTTTAAAGGCTTTTCCCAGTTTGTGCTTATTCATTTACTTGTCAACTTAGGATTTTATATTTCACCGTAACCAGAGCCTGTGCCAGTTTTTGATAGACCCAGAACTTCTGCTGATATCACTTAAATTAAGAAGGGGAGGTGATCTTCCATGACAGAAATAAACCCACATCCACATTGTCATTCATACCTCAGACATTTATCTGTCTTTCTTTCTCGCTTTCAGGACTATGAGTATCCCAATCACCCGCAGTCCACACAGCACCAAAAGAATGACCGGTGTCCACCACCACCCCAGATGCTGCCAGAGCGAGCCTGCGAGGTGCCGGGCTGCCGCTCAGACTCAGAATGTGAGCGTCACAAACGCTGCTGCTACAATGGCTGCATCTATGCCTGCCTGGAGTCTGTTCAGCCACCACCAGGTCAGTAATAAACCAACAGGTAGTCTTTGGATCAGAAGATTGGCAGAGTTTAAGTAGAACTTCCAGTTATGTTTTGCTGCTTTACTTTTGAGCTTATTATGATGTGATATATCATTATGTCCTCCTGTTCATGAGCATTGTAGTGGTTAAGTGTGTGTGTTCTGAGCAGTTCTGGACTGGCTGGTGCAGCCCAAGCCAAGGTGGTTGGGGGGCAACGGTTGGCTGCTAGATGGTCCTGAGGAGGTTCTGCAAGGTGAGAGCACATGCCTGTGTAGCCAATAAAGTCAGCACTATTAAGCACATGTGACTGCAGAAAATCAGTTTGCATGACATGAAAATTGCTCAGTGGTTTTTAAGCATAAGTAAGATTTTAGTTTCCTTCCTTTATAATTGAAAACAGGAATGCTTTCAGTCAGAGCTAACACGGAACAGTAACACATCAAAAAATATGTCAATAAAAAGACTAATGACTTTACTGCCAACAGACTTAAATGCAATGATCCACATTCTCTGGGGCATACTTTCTGCAAATCTGTGTTTCCTTAGCGAATATTAAAGCTTTGAGGGGGTTTCCTGATGTTTGCAAAATTGGCGTGTTGGCATTTCCAGTGGAAAATATAGACAGCACTATATGGCTGAAGGGAGGCCAGTAAATATCACCACAAAATGACTTCTGGCAGTTTTAATTTCCTCTGATACACAGTATGCTTTTGTTTTGCCCACTAGCTGAGGCCTGCAGTACAACCGAGGATGGAGACGAGCCTCTGCACTGTCCTACAGGCTACGAGTGTCACATCATCAACCCAGGAAACCCCACTGCTGGCATCCCGAACCGAGGACAGTGCATCAAGCAACGTGGCAACTCCGGTACAGCTTGAAGGTTTCTTTGGACTTGAATGTCACAGTGACTGCTGTGATTGCTGTATGGCTTTAAAGCTCAGGCCTTAAAACCCATCTTCTCCTCTCTGAAAGTCATTTTCACATCTAACCTTCATTATACCTGATCTAATAGAACTACAATGAAAAATATGTGCTCTTAAGCACCACAGGGCAGGGACAGGATGCTGGGCTGTGCCAACAGCTGTTTTAAGTTTGACGTGGTATCTCTGTCTTGGCAAATTACATACTTTTAGGTGCCAGGTCTCTCCTTTGAAATAGATCTAGAAATAAACAAACCTGAGCAACCCTGCAAATGAGTAGACCACAACAAGATGAACTGATGATGTGTGATTGAAACTGTTGGCAGAAATATTAAACTAACAACTTAATAGAGAGAAATGTGTGAATATTTACCTAATTGACTTTGAAAGCTATTTGTGTGATGCATAAAATAACAAGATCAGATGTCATCTGGTTGTTCTGTCCTCATGCTGTGGTGATTTTATTTACAGATGGACGAGGCTTAAGGCACAAATTCTTTAAGGACTACAAGGATTACTTAGGTAAGTACTGCAAGCTGACTGTTTAAAAATCTTGCAGCTGAATATTAAGTAAAGCTGATCTGTTTGGTATCATTATGGTATTTTTCTCACAGGTACTGGATCTAACAATGCAGTAGGCTATGAAAAGCATCACCACAAGCACCTGGGATGAAGTAAGTATTCAGCCACTTTAAACTATCACGCCTTATTAAAATTCCTCTTCATGTGTGTCTTCCTGTAGACAGAGTCTAATGTGTTTTTGTTCCATATCTGCTTAGATCAACTTGAACTCAGCCTCAGCTACGACCATACTACAACCTCAGACATCAGTCCAGTCCTGTTTGATCTGCTCACAACTGAACCAGGATCAGATCTGACCTTTTAAACTACACCTACAGCTGCTACCTCCTCTTTGCAATGCCCCGTCTCCTCAGTCACATGTCCTATGGGAGATGCACTTTCAGCATGCAGCCAAAGAAATAAGTGCTTTTTTTTGTCTCTCTGTCTGATCCCTGCAAAAAGGAGGAGGGTGTTGGTGAAAGTTGAACAGGGTGTACACCACAATTTCAAAGCATATGAGGAATCCATGTTTTGTTTTGTTTTCATTTTTACACCTCCCTTCCCTTTCTACAGCTCATTCTTGTTCTCATGCACTGACATGCTCTGTAACCTTAAGGCTGGTCAGCAGGGAAAATCAAGACCATGTGGGCCTCTTTCCCACTCTTTCTCTAAATTCCTCTTCTGAAATCTGGAAAGTTTTAAGGACAAGAGGAAATCCAGGTGTAGCGGTGATAACACCAAATCCAAGTGTTTTAAATTTAAATTAAATTAAAAATAATGACCCCAATTTTTTAAAAAAATGATACCATATGAGTATGTGCATTGTGACCATTATAGTGAAATTAGAGCAGCTGTAGATATGTTCCTGCCAGCAGATGCTGACTGTGATTTGAAAGAGCAAAAGTAACAATAAGGAGTTTTTTTTTCAAGAGCTTTATCTGAGATACTCCACCTATGAAAAAAATAAATAAATAAACATCCTGAATGCAAGTGATTGATTTTGAAAAGACTGATTTAGCTTCTATTGTACTTTTAGGAATAAACTCTGCATACATCTGTAACTATTAAATGTTTTTGGTGCAAAAAATATCTACCAGTTCAGAATGATTAGTTATTAAATTATGATCAATAATATTCTCCGGTGCTGTGCAGTTGAGAAAATAGAAAGGGATTCTGCTTTGGTGCAAATATTTAAAACTGGTAAAATTTTCTCTCTATTTTCACTGCATTACTCGAATGTTCAGCTCAAGCTGCCAGTGAAATCAGTTCAAACGGTGCTCCGATTAATTGCTGCCTTTAACAACCGAAGAATAAGCTGGTCACATGGTAAGCTGGAGGTGTGAAAAAAACACACTCTGTGTAGAACTAAAGTGATGTCTGAATGCTGAAATCCGACTGGTGCTGTATTACTGCCTTGTTTATTCTAAATAAACGACTTTATAATTATTAAAATCACTTGTAAATTTGTTTTCTGTTCAAACCCATTTTAAGATTTAAAGTTACATCATTTCTGAAATAAGGACTTCAAACCATGAAATTAGAAACTGTTTGGAGGTTTGCACAAACATAAATTTTGTAAGAATGATACTGATGTGTATGTGTGTGTGTGTGTGTGTAATTTGCAGCTAATAAATTGTGAAATTCCAAACATTTTGATTAAAAATGCAAATTTTAAATTTGTATTTGATTAATTTGTGCGTTTCTGATTTTTTTCTCCTGATTGCACTGGGTCTCTTTATGGTTTGGACCCAAGAACCACCAAGCCAGTCATCATGGCCCTTTTTCTACTCTTATTATTGTCATGGTCCTGGGTTTTTGTAATCTAGTCCTGTGTATTTTGAGTTTCTGTTCTAGTTTTATTTAGACTCAAGGCGCCTCTTTGTGTTTTGCATTGTGGATTCTGATTTCTGTTGCCTTTTCAATAACCACCTTAGTTTTGTAATTTGGATATTCAGGTCCTTGCCATTATTTCCACCCTCCTTGTGTCTCCTGGTCTCTCTGTGTTGCTTAATGTCAATCTTTGAGTCCTTGTATTTATGTTATTTGTGCTGTCTCTGTTGTGCCCCGCTTATGTTAGTTTGCTAGTTATCTATGTCTCCTGTGTTATCCTCTTGTGCTCTTATTCATATGTCAATTTCAGTCTCGTCTTCATTCCTTGTCAATATGTTCTTCACTTCCTGTTTTGCTTTGTAACCAGTCTTGTCATGTGCATTGTGTCTAATTTTACTTCCTGCCCTTGATTGTTGTCACCTGTACTTCCTTCCCGCTTTTTGCCACTAGTCTAGTTAGTCTGTGTCTATTTATTGTCCTACCTCCTTTAGTTACTTGTTGTGTTGTTGATGTTGTCTCCTCTCGTCAGTGTGAGTTTTTGTCATGCCAAGAGTTTCAGTTTATGGGCTTTATTCAAGTTTTGGTCCTTTAGCAAAAATAAAACCACTCTTTAGTTTAACTCGTCTTGTTTCCTGGAGTCCTGCGTTTCGGTCTTCTCTCTCCCTCCACACTGATCATGACAATTATGTTCTATTACCTGGAGGACTGTGCCAGGTTTGGCACACTGAAGGGGGATTTTTGTCTTATGTTTAAGGGTTTTTAAGCAGTTTGAGAGCTTAATATAGTTATTTCTTTTCTCACTGTTAACTCATAACAGTTGCCTTTTAAATGACAGATTGAGCACTGCTGTAGCATAATTTCATACTAGATAGCTCTATTATTTTCTCCAGTGGGAGGAGCTACTGGCTATATGTAGGAGTTACAAATCTCCAGCCTCCACTGCTCAGTCATCCCTCACAGTTCCTTCATTTTGTCATGTGCAATAAAGCATACAAAGAAGAATTAAACTTCCTACAGTAAAGACAGAGCATTTCGGTCAAGTTAATTTCAGTTCCAGAGAAGAGAGGGCTTGAGAGGCAATTAAGCTGCCACAGTTTTTAACCAATGATGAAGAAAAGCAAAAGCAGGTATTTTTTATATTCCACTTGTGTAGTGGTTTACGCATTTCCCTTAGCAGCAAAAGGTCCCTGGTTTGATTCCAGGTGGGGACGCAAGCCCTTCTCACCATGGAGGGTTGTGTCAGGAAGGATATCCGGTGGCAAACCTATGCCAAATTAACAATGCAGATTAATCTGCTGTGGCGACCCCTTGGGGAGAACACAAGGGAGCAGCTGAAGGTACAATATGTACTTGTGAAATGCAGTTGATATTTTGAACTCCATTTGACCCTCTTCATCTAAAAATTGTCATGTGAGTGACCCATTTAAAACACCATTGCCATAACAGACATCTGTCAAGATCACTACTACTACTACTCCCCCTGCTGGAGAAATATAAAATATGCAGTTTACTTTTTGTTTTACATCAATAAAAAACACAAAATTCGTGGTAAGATGAAGATTCTTCATAAAAGGGTTATTTCTGCCCCTTCAAGAAATTAAATGTACTGTTATGTGCCATTTTAAGAACACACTAGTGTTGCCTGTAAAAAGCAATACTTGATTTTGATATAACTTCAGTAAATTTATGCTTTAGGTTTTTGTTTGTTTTGTAAGATGACAGTCTGCTGCTGACTATATTCCTAGTAAACTTCACTGAAACTGGTCAAATGAGACCATGCTTGTGTACTTTAAGGCAGGTGTAGGCTTACAGAACAGTGGTGCCCTCTTAGTCATTAGAAGGGGGGATTCTGGGCTCAGACCTTAAGAGGGGGGCTCAGGTCCCAGTCAGAATGTTGTCCATACGCTACCTTGTAACAAATACAGTAATAAAACAATAATACTTAATGAATTACTTTTTGTAAAATGAATAGTTTAACATCCTACTTGCAAACATTAAAAGGTTTTTCAACACTTCGGTTGGATTCACATTATACTGTTGCTTATGAAAGTAACCTAATTATTTGCATATAATGTCTAAGAAGAATTCAGAATGAATCACCGCAGGATATCAATATAGTGCACCTGTTTTAGGGTGAAAACTCAGTGATCACCAAAATTTTCCAAAGTAAGTTAAAGATCAGTTTGTAGATATGCAATGATATGTGCAACAGCATTATTTCCATGTCTTGGCCAAATGGGGACAGTCCACCAAAATAATCAAGGAAATAAAATAGCTTCATTCAGTATAGACATTGGCAAATCAGGTCCATAAAGTGCGGAAGAAGAAAATTGGTAAGAAATTAGTTCTTTCATTACATTGTTTAAAATCATACAAGCTCTCCTTTTGATGTGCAGACTCAACACAGGTCACCTGAGTGACGTATAGATTTTTATAGTCTGTTGCTTCAGTGCAGTGGCAGCCTTAATCTTAAATTAAATTGTATCTTTCTAAAGTAGAAGTCCTGATGTAAAAGTAACTGATGTATAGAGACAAGTGGAGTATCTTCTTTACATTGACAAGTTTAGACCCAATTTGTTTCAGCAAATTTTGTCTTAGCACCCCTAAAAATAACAACAGTAGTAGTAGCAATGATAATGACATCTGACATCGTCTTCTGATGTTATATTATTATTACACAATATAGTACGTAAGGTAAAGTCCGTTGGACTTTTACACCCGAGCCTACAAGGCCGGAGTTTATCCCCAGTTTCTGTAGCGTGAAGTGACGCAGGAGTTAGACTAATCCTGGTTGGGACGCTAGTCCATCGCAGGTTACCTTCCCAGTATTTACTGGTACAGAGGCACACTTGCGGTTGGGACCTTGCCTAAGGGTCTTGTCACGGTGGGAGTCTGACATTCGATCTCACAACCTTTCAATCATGAGCCCGGCACCTTAACCATTACACCACCACCCGTACATTGGCAAATCAGTTTTGTGCTCACTGTAGTGATGGATTTCACATTAGCAGTTCACAAACTCATGTAATGTATTGTGCACCTTTTTATTGAAGAGGGTAAAAGCAATTAATAGGTTTTCAAACAGCATATTCCTTTATTCATTTAATAAAGGCAATTCACACAGTATTATTGTTTTATTAATGCATTAATCAAAAGGGGCCGCTCTGATTGGGGGCTGAGCCCCCCTGGAAGTGTGTTCCTAGAGTCGGCTCTGCTTCTGTGGCCGCTGTCATTACTGTCATTACCGAGAGTTACCACGTGTGGAAAACGTATAGCCCAGCGGGTGTTCCCCACTTTGACTCGTGCTCCCTCGCAAGAGCGCGCTCATGCACCTGAGCACCTGCGTCAGAAAGAAAAAAAAAAAAAGAACAACATTGTTAGTGAGTGCTCAGTGTAGCCATTGTGTTTGGGATAAGCCTGTGGTGGGTACCTCCGGTGGAACAGGCTGTCAGCCGTTTGTTGTTAACCGACTTGGAGCCTAAAAACTTCATATTGGGCATGTGGTGCAAAACCTCTTCATCACTCACACCCTGCTGATTCCCTCACCATGAGCGCGCCGAACAAGTCTTCAGATAAAAGGTTTGTGTGATACTCTTTTGTAAGTTTGTTCACAATGAGCGATGTTCAATTTTACATTCAGTGTATCTAATAAAACCTAAAGAAGTAAATAAATGCCTCTGAAGTAACTTATGTAATATATTAAGCATGCCTTTTTTGTTCGCACTGGCATTCAGACTAGCTCATTATCCCCCACTGATCACCTTGCATCCAGTGTTTACTCAAAGGGACATTTGTAGTGACCTTTTCACTGACGCCTGTTTAAAACAGGCAGAGTTGGGCGCATTTAATGAAAGACGGACAAAAGTGTGCCCAGAAGGTGTCAGTGTAGATTTTTTGTGAAAAACCTGCTGAAGAAGACTCTTGATCTAACATCCCTTTCTGTCTATAAGACAAAACAGCTCAGAAATTCACCTCATTAGAATATGCTCTCATTAGGTTTCAGTAAAAGTCAAGAGCAACAAGGATTTGTGAAAGAATTATGTTTTTGAATCTTGAATCCATTTGTGTTGCAATATTCATATTATAATAAAAAGTTCTTTCTTTGAACAGGAATGGCTCCAGAAATAAGCTTGATAAGATATTAAAGGACAGGAAATGCACCTTTCCCCTGCTAATCAAGGTAGGCAGACAGCAATTCATGTTGTCATTTTGTGTTTTATTATATAATTGTTTACCAGATCTTGAAGAGTTTTTTTTTTCTTGCCAGCCTGACAGCTTAGTGTATTACATAAGTTATTGTGGTTGCCAAATTTTTGTGGGGTGATGGAAGGCCTCCAAGCAACCAAACACCCTGGGTTCATGTGCAGGCCATTAAATAAATGTTATTTGGGTGATTGTGTGCACTCAGCAGAGGAGATTTATTGGGGAACATGCTCTCCCTTGTAAAAGTTCTTGGCCTGCACCGTGGAGTCATCTGAGATATGTGCCCTATTCCCATTTGTTGCAAAGAGCAAAACTACCCAACACAGAGGCATTATGACGCTACATATCTGAGGTCTTCTGCTCTGACACCTGAATTAACTCCATCATCTCTTCTCCCTGGAAAGTTCCACAGCTTTCAGCTCTGCCATACAAAGACACATACGTGCAGTAGTGGACTGATTCGCTCGGCCCCTCCCTTCTACATGGAGGGATTAGTGTGTTTCAAAGTGCCTGAGACCTCCCTCACTGAGCTCCAATAGGACACTTTTATACTTACTGTTGATTAAACTTTTAATACAGTTTGGACCTCTTTGCCCATAGTGGACAAAAACCAGTGGAGCAGGAATAACGAAATCCCTTTAATGCAAAACACTGTGCAGAAAGATTCTGCTCAGTGTGCATTCAGGCTCTATTTTAAGTAAAGCAGTGATGGTTTGAAGAGGAAAAATGGATGATCAGGGAGGAAAAACAAAGGAGGGAACATATGACTATGGGGAATAATTGAGATCCTAAAATCAGGCAGCCCATTTTTGCATGTTGTATTGGGTGTGTGTTGAAGAGACTGGGAATTGAATGACCTATCGAGCGAGCTAAGTTGCAGCAATAATACTTCACATGGGGCAACAAAACCAAGCTTGAATTTGTGGGTTCCATGTGGAGTACTGCACACTGCAGAGTGTGCTGGCTAAACACAACCTCGCTTAATCCCATCATTGCCCGTTTTAGTCTTTGATCCTCACGCCTTAAAAATGCCTGTCATATAGATATCTTTGCTAATTAGTAATCGCACTCTCTGCAGGTTGTTGAGCCAAAGACGCCCAAGATAAGAAAGCTGAAAAATCTTTGAACATCGGTGAGGGAAATTGGATAGAGCTGTATCTGAGGCATCATTTAAAGCCGCTACGAATGGACTCCATGCTCAGGGTGTCAGTTCAAAAGATTTTCTCAATGCAAACCATGTGCGTCATTGCAAAATACAGACGCAAGCAGCTGCTGCCTGAGACTGAAGCAGGCAGTGTCTTTTCAACATCGTACCTTTTGAATAACATGACTCACTGCTGAAGTCCACTTTTATCATTTCAGCCTTCTTTTATATCACAGTGACTCATGTGTGTACTTGTAAACACTATGGGCATACAGTATATGACTTTTGTTTGGACATTCATTCCCTCACTGAAGTTTAATCTTGGCATTATATTGGAATCTTGACGCAAGCACACACCTCTTTGTCAGGTGATTTCTAACTTCATACTTTTTCTTTAGCTTCTTGTATCATTCTTGCAGGAAGTTGGCTTGTAACTATGAATGCAAATGAAGATTAAATTCATTGTTGATTAATTTACAGTTTTTAATAGCTTCTCTTTAGTGTCAGGTCTAAACATTTTGTCTTTAACCTTTTCATGCATGGTGGTCACTACAATGAACAGCTGTTCAAAAGTCATTTTCTTCAATATGCATGTGTTTTGTTGCTATAGTGGCATATCAGCCAACACTTCAACATACTGGCCCTAGTCTTTGAATCATCTAGAATTCATCAAAAAAATTGATTGATTTTGCAAAAGTTTAAGAGCACTAAAAATATGTTATTACTTAGTTTTTGCAACCTTTGAAAATTTCACTTGAATTGTTCTTTTCATGCCTAAAAGGTAATAAAAACAGTTATAGAAAAAAGTCTAAACTGAAGATGTCCTAATTCATGCATGAAAGGGTTAAAATATCAGAAAACACTGACAAAGACTAGCTTCCACATCCCTTCATCTGCTTTCATTTTTGACGGTCTAAATCCATAACATTCAATTCACAGTGCTATAAAACAGGAAACACTAGCTGTTCCAGCTGGAGAAATGTTTATGTTTTTAATTAAGTACTTGCATATTGATTTTATGTTTCTTAAAACACTGTAACACACTATTAGATCAAGACCTTGATTATGTTTTCTACATTTTTGACCTGCATTAGCCTATTGCACCTGGTTGGCCACCCCCACAGACTATGGAATAAGGAGTGTGCCGCCCTATTATACTGATGAACCCTACCCCTGATAGAGTTTCTCATCACAGCTTTGTCCCTTGTTGACACCGGACCCCCTGAATTAAGGCCGGTCATTTAGAGAAACAGAGGGTTCACCTCTTCTGAATTACAGGCTGATATCAGTGTCACTAAGCACAGAGTTCACACTGACACTTATTGCAACTTAAATTTAAACAAATATAAGCTTGCTTATAATCATGTTCAGCCTCCTCTCTGCTCGTTTCTGCTTCAGTGTATGTTTGTGTATCTGTGCAGTACTTTGTTGTTTCCTTTAATTTATATTATGCATGCAAGCATTCATGTGTGCCAACTGAAAGGCCTGTGGCTTGTTGTCACACGGCCCATGCTTATGTCAGCATGTGAATCTCCATGTTCACCAAAATAGTCCCAGGCATAGCAGCATTTTCAGTGCTGTAGATGACTGTTATTCCTCCCACTTGTTCATGCAGCCTGTACTGCCATGGTGTGAGCCCATTCAGGCCACCATGTCACAGCTGCAGGTTGCAATGGTGAGGAGGTGATGTAGTGCTGCCCCAGAGAGGGGCCAGAACACTCCTCGACTCCGATAAACATTAATTGGATCTACAAAGAATGCTGTGTAAACAGCCACCCAGGGAGTTTGGTTAATGAGTGTCTGGCTTGGTTGCAATGAAGTGTCTGTTTTCCTTTAACAGTGAGTCACGCAGTACCGAGCTGCAGGGTATGCCAACGTCCTCCCCCGTCGCACCCTCTCATTCCATCTCCATAGGCTCAGGAGAATTGTTGTGTAATCTGGTCTAATCTAAAATATTGTTACATAAGGGAAGACTGTTGTTGTAGTTGGCTCACTGAGTCCTTCGTGCATAATTATACAGCACAAGATTTGGCTAATTTTAATTGTTTAGTCATTATGCAAGCAAATAGTGGTCTTAACAGTAATATCAGCAGGAAAAACACTATACCATAGCAGTATTGTACACTATATTAGTTAATTTGGTTTGTTTGTTTGTTCTTTTTGCTCTGACGTTGTTTTATTGTGTTTTTAATTGTCATTATTTTATTCTGTATTTAGTTTGTTTTTTAAATGATATACAGCACTTTGATGGAAATTACTATATAAATAAAATGCATTATTATTATTAGTTATTATTACGATTATTGTTATTGTTGTAAAATTTCTTTCTACAGTTTTATTGTATGAGATGGTCAGTCACTTTTGAGTCAAACAGTTGCTCAATTCAACCTAAAGACTTATTGTGCACCTAAGTATCTATCCATCCATCCATCCATCCTAATTCATGAGTATTTTATGTTATCTTTGTAACATCATTTCATACATTAAATATACTAAAATGTTTAAAAGGTTTCAAATAAGTTTTCAAAATGTAGGAAAACATTAATTATAATATTTTTATCTTGTTTGTTTCATATAATTGCTTTTCCACACCACTCATAAAAGCTGATAATTGTGTTACATAATCATTTTCATGTTAATCAGGACTGACCTTTCAGCCATGCTTGTGCTGGCCAGAGTGTGTCAGTACACATCTGAAACAATGAGGGAAGACTTAATGCCAGTCCAGTTGATTACATCTGAGCCTGGGATAATAAAAAAATTAGAACTCAAGGCAGGTCTCTTTTACAGTCTCTATCTTTGTATGTGGCACCCAAAGACAAAAAAAAACATTTGAGGCCTCATTATCCACATCTCCCACACATGTCATGAGATTAAATCCTGCAATTTGTGCTAACTGTTATAATTTGCAGGCAGTGTATTGTCTGTCCCAGTCTAGCTCAGACATGGATTCTTTTGTATTCAGGTGGTGACACAAGCGTATCACCGTGCAAAAGTTTGTTGTGGAAGTTGACAGAAGAGTTAGTACTTTGGGGTCAAAAGAAGACTGATAATGCTCATCTTACCAGGGTAACAAAGTTCACCTTTGTCACCCCTGTGCAACCAATGAAGCTTGGTTGGTCAGTGAGCTATGAATGTAACATGTCAGTGACTCACCAAAACTCATCAATGGATGATTATAAAGTAAATAGGGGGGATGATTTCCAGGAAACCTGAAAATGGAAAATATGAAATGCTGTGTTGCTTAGAGGATTTGGTTCACTGGGCAAAACACTAGAGCTGTTTGTAGACAAGGTTTGTGGCCACAGAGCTGCCAGAGATGTCAGGCAGTCATCACTCACATCGGTTTGATGGCACAAGTGTGTTGACTCCATCCTCAGGTTCTCAGACCTGGCAGGGCAGAGTCTGGGGCATTCAGGTCAACACCCGCACTACACACGGCAGGGGGTAAAGCCTGTAGGGTTGTAAATATATTTAGCCGTGAAACATATGACACACCCGCACATTGTGATTATGGAGAAAGTCTGATACGTACATGCACCTGTGTACATTTTACATTTCAGCTGCCTCGCAAGTGGGTCACTTAATTTTATCTAATCGGGTTTATTGAAATAACAGTGTGGCGAGCAGAGCCAGACATGGGGCCCTGGGTGAGGTCTCTTTCCAGGGATGGGATGCCGCAGATCTTAGATGAAAGAATGATTAATGAGGTAAGACTTCCAACTCTGTATTAATTTAGAGAGAAATAAAATAAGCGTAGGGTGCAAACTTGGTATAGACTGCATTGAGAGCTGTTGTAGAGGCATCCTCACTCTTAACTTGACAAGTATTTGCAACAAAAACCCAGTCTGATTATCCCAGTGTCAATAAGCAAGTTCATACGTTTCATATGTTTTATTTTTGTGTTTGTAGGGCTTTCATTTTACTTTGTTGTATTGTTTTATCCTCACTTTACCTCCATTTTAAAATTTCATGTCAGTAGCATACACACAGAAAGCTGTTCCAGTGGGTTTTTATGGCTTACAGAAAATACCTTTGCAGAAATGTAGTCAAGACAGCAGTCATACTGTAGCTGCAGAAGCACTTTTTAAGCCTTGCTGTTGGCCAGTGACTGTGACTTCCTGCAGTCCAAAAGATTAAGATAGGTGAAAATATATTAACACAAAATAATAAAATGTGGTCTGATTTAATCTCATGATTTTTATGGCCGCATAACATGTTTGTGTTTAATGGCAACAATTCAATTTCATCATTTGTTTTGGTATTGAGGTATTTGGCAAGAGGGGAGACAAGCATTTTGACTGTATATTAGATGAGCCTCAAAGGTCAGTCTCATTGCTGGGAAAACAGGTATTATAATTCCAGCATGGCCTAGGGTGGCCAGATGTCTTTATGTTTGACTGCTCAGCATTTTTATCCCTTGTCCACCTGTCTCACATATTGAAATAGTGTCCCACATTTTGACTGGCTCTGCAGGACATGCATTTTTCCAAAGTATGTCTTTTACCTGATAAATGTAAAGAATACAAGGAAAGTTTGTTTGTTTGATTTTATATTAAGTGAAGGTAGGCCAATCAGGGAAAGTTGCAAGCCACCAAAAAGTCACAAGCTTTAAAGATTTTGGTAAATATGATGAAGACTACCACAAAGAAAATATAGCAGCAGTGTATATACTGAGAAACAGAGTTCTCATCTTGTTTGCTGGAGTTATATTTCACACATGGGAAAATATAATGTGAAGTGACACAGTATATGTGTGTATGTGTCATAATTGGCTAGAAATAGCTAAAATGGTCAGATGGCTCAGAAAAGCCATGCTATGCAAGTTTACAATCCCAATTCCAAAAAGGTTTGGATGCTGTGTATAACATAACATACATCTTCTTCTTCTTCTTCTTGGTCAGGTCTTCATCCGTCCTTCAACAGGTCTGCTTGCTCACAGTTCGTTAAGTGCAGTTTGGTGGACTTCAGTAGGCGTCGCCAATTAGATCGGTCTATTGCGTAGCGCTTCCCCATCCCAATATCACATCCATCTTCCAAGTACATCTCAAGATCATTACCTAACGTCTTTATAAGGTTGTGTCTTGGTCGGCAAGCACCTCAAGAACCATGGGTGGGAACCCAATCCAGCAGGTATTTAGGGAGCCCGCCATCAGGCATGCGTACCACGTGGCCAAAGTACATACATACATACATAAAAACACAATGTAATGATTTGCAAATCACATAAGCCAATGTTTTATTCTCAAAGGAACATACAAAAACTTATCAGTTGTTGAAAATGAGACATTTTACAATGTACTGAAAAATACTAGCTCATCCTGAATTTGATGGAAACAACACATCTCAAAAAAGTCTCAAAAACTGTGTAGCATCTCTTCTTTTAACAACAGTCTGTAAACATTTGGAAACTGAGGAGGCCAGTTGTTGGACTTTTGGGAGAAGAATGTTGTCCAATTCTTTTCTAATATAGGATTCCAGTCGTGAGTCTTCTTTGTTGAGGTTTCCATTTCATGATGCCAAATGTATTGAATTGGTGAAACGTCTAGACTGCAAGCAGGCCAGTCCAGCATTTAGACTCTTCTACTATGATGCCATGGTGTTGTAATATCTGCAGTGTGCAGTTTAGCATTGTCTTAGTAAAATATGCAAGGCCTTCCCTGAAAAAGACATCCGCTGGTGGGGAGCATATTAAAATCTGTATATACTTTTCAGTATTCATGATGCCTTTCCAGATGAACAGTGTGCACTCCCATACCATCAGAGATGCAGGCTTTTGAACTGAGGGCTTATAACAAGCCTTATGGTCATCTGCTCTTTAGTCCAGAGGACACAGCATTCATTATTTCCCCCCAAAAACCCAGTTTTGATTCGTCTGACCTCAGAACAGTTTTCCACTTTGCCTCAGTCCATTTTAAATGTGCTTTGCTCCAGAGAAGACAGCAGCATTTCTGGATCCTGTTCACAAATGGCTTCTTCTTTAAAAGATAGAGCTTTACCCTGTATTTGTGGATGGCACAGCAAACTGTGTTCACAGACAATGATTTCTGGAAGTGTTCCTGAGGTCATGGTAGAATCATGCCTGTTTGCAATACAGTGTCACCTGATCGCAAGCATCCAAAATTGTTTTTTGGCTGTATCCCTTGTGCACAGAGATGTCTCCAGATTCTCAGAATCTTTTGATGACAATATGTACTGTAGATGATGGAATATTCAAAGTATTTGCAAATGTAAGTTGAGGAAAAATTAGTCTGAAATTGCTCCACAATTTGAAGACACAGTTTCTGATGGATATCTGAACCTCTACCTATCTTTACTTGTGAAAGAGTCTGCCTCTCTGAGGTGCTCTTTTTATACCCAATCACATTCCTGGCCTGTTGACAATTGACCTAATCAGCTGCAACATGTTCCTCCTGCTGTTTCTTTTAAGTACCACTTACTGTTCAAGCCTTTTGTTGCCATTGTTCCAACTTTTTCAAGACATCTGCCATGAAATTCAAGATGAGCTAATGTTTTTCATTAAAAAATGAAATGTCTCACTTTTCAATTTTTGATATGATTTCTGTTTTTTTGGGGGGGATAAAATATTGATTTGTAAATCATTTTTTAATCATATTTACACAAGATAACCCCAGTTTTTGGAATTGGGGTTACATGGATACATCCCTACCATGGTTACCAGACAGAACAGCAGCAGAAATAACAGTGAATTAAAAAAGAAGACAGGCAAAACTGGCACATGAGACCATAAGAACAAACTCCAGCTTCCTTTTATCCTTATTATTAGGGAGGGAATTGTAAAAGTTGCATTCAAAGATACTGTATTTGTCCTTTAAACACTAAATGCAAGTCCAGTAAACTCAACAGTTTGTGTTTTCTTTTTTAAATCAGTTATAAAAATTCCACACTACTTCCCAGCTAGCATGTCCCACGTTGTCCCACACAAACAGTGTTTGCCCCACATTTAATTTGTTGAGATCTGGTCACCCTGACATGGCCCCATCAACTGTTGATCAAGGCCACAAAAAATGACCCAGTTCTGGTGATTTTTGTGACAGTCTGGCTCTCTGTCTGATGAAGAAGACAGACAGAAAGCTCTTGGATGTCTGTTTATGGTTATTATAGTACATGAAATGAGGAGTAGTGTATTATAGAGCATGGAGGATTATGTGTACTGTGTATGTAGGTAGTCTGATGGGTCAGCAAAGTTGACACAAATATGAAGTAGTAGGTCACCCTCCACCTACATCAAATACCCCGCACACACACCCACATATACACAAATCACAACAATAAGAAATTAAAATAAAGACTCTGTAGTCTTTGAAATTTATCAAAATGGTGATAATATATTACCATGATTCAGCTTTTTGTCAGGCTTAATAATTCAGAGCAAGAGTTTTTTTACAACTCTAATATCGCCACTATTAATATCTCCTCTAGAGCCTCTGATTAAATGGCATGATTTTGATCATTTCACGACATCACATCACATGGTGCCTAATTATCATGGAATTAAAGATGTTATTTTGTCTTTAATTTCGCTTTTTAAGACATACAGTACAATATAAATATTAGAAAACATCCTTACTGATATCATTAAAAATATTTCAAAATTTGTTTTATACTTGTTTTATATATTTAGATTTTTGATGTTTAAATTGTCATGATTTGTACTTATTTTCTTTCCATAGTTACTGGTCAGGGCATAAACTGCAGCTGCTTTGTTTGTTTTTATTACAGGATGTTTATTCAGGACAGGACTGATGTGTTACCCATTTAGACCGTGATAATGCTTTACTGCAATCAAACAGTGGCTGGTGTTTCTGTTGTTGAACACAAAATGATTTGAGATTATTTCTTTTTTCTGTTTATCTCACCCTCTTCACCCTGCTGGAGAGAGCCTCTCCACATGGCTAATAAGATTTGGCTTGGCCTGTGGACTGCTTGATTTTAACTGTGTCCATAACTGCAATCACACACACAGATTTACTCTCTTATACACACACACACACACACACACACACACACACACACACACAGAGAGCCTTTCTGATAGAGAACGAGGACAAGTGAACTAACATTCAGAATTTGCTTTGATTATAATTACAGCTTATTGGATGTTCTTTTAATACACTGACTACATGCAGCCTTTTCATCGCTTTATCTTTTTATATTAGTTCTAGTTGAGTCAGCCACTTCCGTTCAAATATTGATCCCTGTGGGGGTGAACTTAATAGACTTGCTTCAAGAATATCTTTATTTCCACAGCAGATTTAACAGACTGGGGATCTTAGCCCACAGAATTTACATTAAAAAAGAATTCTGTCAGTCTAACCAGTTTCGAGCACCACTAACATGTTATTTGTAAGGCACAATTGAGTGACTTACAAATCGCCTGTGTGTCTGAGTGAACAGGCTTGTGCCAGCTTGTGAACTTGACCCATATTGGACATGGTGACATGCTGTGACTGAGAAGTCTGCTGTGCATCTAAAACTGCAGATGCTGCAGTGCACCTGCCAGCCGGGTCACACTACCAATATTACGTTCTGCCAGATGGGAGGAGACACTGGCACTGTCTGCTTTAGCTGACAGCTTGCTTCAGTTTGTGTCATTTGGCACCTGGGAGCGATTAGCCAAAGGCCTAACAGAATGTAAGGCACCAGGTTGCAGTCCTCTCAGAGCTTTGGCCATGATTTAACAAATGTTTGCCTACTGTTCATTCTCTCCAGATCTGTACTGATATTAAAAAGGTGTGGCCCAGTTAAATTACTCAGATTCAGTTGGTTTTAGGGCCAGTGAATTA
Source organism: Etroplus canarensis (assembly GCA_015106775.1). NCBI lineage: Eukaryota > Metazoa > Chordata > Actinopteri > Cichliformes > Cichlidae > Etroplus > Etroplus canarensis. Next base: position 38,793 of record VUQH01086725.1, on the reverse strand, counting down.
AACAATATAAGAGAAAAACCTAAGAATAAGTAGTAAGCGAAGAGACACAGCAGCTACTGTACCTCAAGCGTCCTAACTGGCTGACTGAGCAGTAATAGAATACAGTGCCTTGGTGCTTCATGCTACAGAAATAGCAACATTTTTCCTGTCACCAAAACATGGTGATTTACAGATTTTATTTTTAGTGGCAGGGTGGAACTTGTGTCAGCAAAGTGTTCTTGTTCTTACTGACAGTGTGTCCTTTGGTATGAAAACACTTTAAATAAAATGTTGCACTCTTACCTCCTTAATAACTGGCAAATAAATAGATAGGTCCACCTGTAAATAATTTATGCATCAACAATATAAAAAGAAGTACAGAGAGGTAATCAAAACACTTGGCTCCCCATTGGCTGACTGCAGTATAAAGCTTATAGTTAGCCTGTGTGTCCTGTCCTGCTGTGGGTTCTACTGTTTCTGCTGCTGTGTGTAGCAGGCAGGAGGCCAGGGGTGGCTTGGGTGGGGTGGATAAGCTGTTTGTCAGCAAGACTGTAGCATCCCACAGGGGTTTGTACAGCAAGTAAAACAGATGGAAAAGTGTAGAAGAGATGGAGCTGAGGATAAAATGAAGCAGGCAGGGGGATATGACATCCCCGTTGTCTTTGTCTCCAGGATACAGTGGCAAGTGAGAAAGCAGAGGAAAGTTGCAGGCGTCTGTTGAACCACATGGGAGGGCTATTAGAGCTGCACCACCTCCCCATCTGACTTCCCAAGCCCCAAGAAGAGCCCACCTGGGAAGATGATGATGAGCTCTGCATATATTGTACCTGTCTTTCATTCTCTGTCTAGCCCCAGCCCACCACCACTCACCCCCTGCCCTGCACTCCCAGAGGCCTCTTTTACAGGAAAGTCAGTGCCAAGCCCCTGCTGTTTTGTCTCCGGCTCAGGATGGGTCCCTAGTCGAGTCCCATCCATACGTCACTGGCAGCAGCCAAGACAGAGAGCGCTCCCTCACTGATAATAGCAACAGCACAAAGCAGCAGCATCCTCTCACTGTCTGTCGGCAGTCTGCCTTTCTGTTCTCTCTATATCCTGGAGCAGAGGAAAATAGTTTGCAGAAACCAGACAGAAGAAGAAACCACAGAGGTGCTGAGGTCTTCAAGAGTCGGAATGTAACCTTGAAATGATGCAGTAAATGATGCAGTGAAGCCAAGTACAGAGGAGTGCTGTGAAGAATCACAGGAAGTTCTGCATTAGGAATTCACTGAAATTTTCAAGATTTGCACATTTTTAAAGAAGTTCATGGGAACTCATGATAGCTGAGGTCTGTAGCTTCAAGGTTCTATGAAGTTGAAGAAGATTTTTTTTCACAAATGGAATCAAGGAGCAGCTGGCTGACTTAATCATTTCTAGATCAAAACCCACTGGAAATGCAGGCCTGCTGTCACCATCACCATCATAATCTTTCATTTTGCTTCTCAAACAAGAGGCCATATATTTTTGCTGCTCCTCTGGCTGATATTAATGTCTAGAGGTTGAGGTGTCCATCAGGCCGGGGTTGTCGCAGCATGGAGGAGATGTGCTATGTGGGAAGACGGGACCTCACCTGCCTGCTGTGGTTTTAGCCTCCTCCAGGGTTGCTGCTGGGGTAGGAAGAGAAGGGTCAACCCGGAGGTATGTTTAGAGATAACACTGCCAAGACAGGACTCCAGACAGTGACTTGTTTCCATTCTCCATCCAGCCACACCCATTTACATACCCACACTCAATTTTTTAAGTCCTCATTTGTTCTTTATTTCCTGTTTTTCTTTCTTTTTTCAATAGAAACGCTCACAGGTCATACATATTGCGATATATCAGCCATACATAAACTGTGGTGCTTTGTTTCTTGAATGTTTTGTTGTCATGGTTGCATATATATACCAAATCTGAACTGTTATACTTCAGGTGCGCTCATGCATTGTCCAATGTGTTGTCACCTGGGTGACAAAATGAACACAGTAATAACTACTCTGCCAGGATAACTGTGGCAAGGTTTGCAGTTACCTATGGGCATTCAGGCTAGCTGTTTCATCTTGTTTCCAGTCTTTATGCTTGGCTAAGCTGCATTTATTTTTAGCGCGCACATATGAGAGTGAAGTCAATAGTCTCATCTAACTCCTTTTTTTTCAGTCATGCTGCAGTGCAGATGTAAAGTAATAAATTACTTTTTCAAAAACTGTACCTCATAAGCATTGTACAAACAAAAGTACAGTGTATTTCCCAGTCCTGCCTGTTCCACTCCAGTTGTAATCTAGGTTGTATAAGATAAATACCTCCTGCTGCAGCCCTTGTCATTATTAATCAGATTTAAAGGAGTCCTTCCACCTCTGAGAGGGCTGTGTTCACTGTCCCTGTGTTCACCTATCTCCTGGGTGGCCACTCCATCAGCAGGGGCCAAATACTCTCAATGGCTCAGCACTGAAACTTACTTGTTTTTAGCAACTATCTTTGACCAAAGCTAGGGCTTTAAGATAATTCAGTATTTAAATTTTACAACCTCATTGAAAAATTTAATTAAATAAATAAACTTAGGTTGCTGCGTAAAATGTTAGTGTAAACAATGTGTAAGAATTTGCGAACCATTTAAACCAATCCATTGCAAATGAGTTGAGACAGGGGCATGTTTCTCCACTGCACTGTGTCACCCCTTCTTATAACAATGCTCTCTAAGTGTTTGGGAATTGACAAAATAAAGAGCTGTTGTTTTTCAAGCAAAATTTTGCACGATCTTGTTTCATGTATAATTTTACCTGCTCAAGAGGCACTGGCTGTCTCTGTGCTTGTTCTTTTATAATGTATACCCAGTCATATTACAAACCTGTTGCCAATAAATCAGTCACTTTTTTCAGTTTTTGCAGTTTGTCACTCCTGTCTCACCTTTTTTTGTAATACTGGCATTATTTTCTGAATGGACACATATACATTTAGTGGCCACTTCATCTGGAATACCTGTTCAACTTCTTATTAATGCAGATATAATCAGCCACTCATTGCATTTAGGTAGGTAGATATGGTTAGGGTGACCGGCTGAAGTGCAAACCGAGCATCAGAATGGGGAAGAAAGGTGATTTTAATTTACTTTGACCCTAGCATGGTTGTTGCTGTCACACAGGCTGGCCTAAATATTTCAGAAACTGCTGATCTGCTGGGATTTTTTCCCATACAACCATCTCACAGTCTGACAGAAAAAAGCGCATAAAAGAAAAAATATCCAGTGAGTGGCAGTTCTGTGAACAAAAAAATTGTTGATCCCAGAGATCAGTAACTCAAATGACCACTCGTTACAATTAAGGTATCCAGAAGACCATCTCTGAACCTATAGCAAATCAAACCTTAAAGCAGATGGACTACAGTAGAAGACCACACCAGGTGCCACTCCTGTCAGCTAAGATGGATCCCTCCCTGAACCTGGTTCTGCCAGAGGTCTCTCCCTGTTAAAAGGGAGTTCTTCCTTCTCACTTTCACCAAGTGCTTGCTCATGGTGGATCATCTAAACGTTGGGGTTTTCTCTCTAATACTGTAGGGCCTTTACCCTACAATGTGAAGCGCATTAAGATGACTATTGTTGTGAATTGGCGCTATAGACTGTTGAAACCAGAAGTGTACATACACTGTGTAAAAAGACACAAACATTTTTTTCTCACTGTCTGAAATTAAATCAGACTAAACTTCTCCTGTTTTACATCAGTTAGGATTGCAAAAATTATTTCTATTTGCTAAATGCCTCAATAATGAGAGAGAATATTTTAGAGAGAATTGTATTACTTTCTTCAAAGTCAGAAGTTTACATACACAAAGATTACTATGCCTTTAAACAATGTGGGAAAGCCCAGATGATGATGACATGACAAGCTTCTGATAGGTTAACTGACAACATTTGAGTTAACTGGAGGCACACCTGTGCATGTATTTTAAGGCCACACTCAAACAAGCTACTTCCTT
>VUQH01086725.1:0-34800 GCA_015106775.1 Etroplus canarensis | reverse complement strand
AAGATATTAGGAAGAGAATTGTGGAACTCCACAAGTCTGATTCATCCTTGGGTGTAATTTCCAGATGCTTGAAGGTGCCACGTTCATCTGTTCAATTTTCCGCAAATATAAACAACATGGGAATGTCCAGCCATCATACCACTCAGGAAGGAGATGGGATCTGTGTCCCAGAGATGAATGTATTTTGGTCCGAAACGTGCAAATCAACCCCAGAACCAAAGCTAAAGACCTTTTGAAGATGATGGCTGAAGCTGGTAAGAGTGTGTCGTTATCCACAGTCAAACAAGTCCTGTACTGACATGGGCTAAAACGCTACTCAGCCAGGAAAAAGCCTTTACTCCAAAAGCAGCATAACAAAGCCAGATTACAGTTTACAAACGCACACAGAGACAAAGAGCCTAAATTTGGAGACATGTTCTATGATCTGATGAAACTAAAGTGGAGTTATTTGGCCATAATGACCATCATTACATCTGGAGAAAAAAGGGGGAAGCTTGTAAATGTTAGAACACCATCTCAACTGTGAAGTATGGAGGTGGCAGCATCATGTTGTGGGGCTGTTTTTCTGCAGGAGGAGCTGGTGCACTTCATAAAATAAATGGCATCATGAAGAAAGAACATTATGTGGAAATATTAAAGCAACATCTCACGCCATCAGCCAGGAAGTTGAAGCTTGAGCACAAATGGATCTTCCAAATGGACAATGATCCTAATCATACTGCTAAAATAGTCACAAAGTGGCTTAAGGACAACAAAGTCAATGTTTTGGAGTGACCGTCACAAAGCCCTGATCTCAATCCCATAGAAAACTTGTGGGCAGAATTGAAAAGGTGTGTGTGTGAGCAAGGTGACTTACAAACATGATCCACTATACCAGTTCTGTCAGGAGGAATGGGCCAGAATCCCAGCAAACTATTGTGAGAAGCTTGTGGAAGGATACCCAAAACGCGTGACCCAAGTCATACAGTTTAAAGGCAATGCTACCAAATACTAAGAAAATGTATGTAAACTTCTGACTTCAAAGAAGTTAACAAAAAAAACTCTCTAAAATATTATCCCTCATTATTGCAGCATTTAGCAAATAGAATTCATTTTGGCAATCCTAACAGGAGAAGTTTAGTCTGGTACAATTTCTGACAGTGAGAAAAAAATGTTTGTGTCTTTTTACACAGTGTATCTAAACTTCTGGTTTCGACTGTAAATAAGACTGAATTGAACTCAATTGAATCCATCCTGTCTTGTATCAACAGTTCAGGCTGGTGGTGGTGGTGGTGGTGGTGGTGTAATGTGTGGACAATAATTTCTTGGAACACTTTTGGCACTTTAGTACCAACTGAGCATGATTTAAATTCCACAGCCTACTTGACCATGTCCATCCCTTTAAAATCACAGTGTACCCATCCTCAATGGCTGCTTCACGAAGCTCAAATCAGCTCAAACTAGATCTTGAACATGACACTGAGTTCACTGTACTGTAGCAACCACAGTGACCAGATCTCAATCCAGTAGAGCTCCTTTAGGATGTGGTGAAACAAGAGATTTGTATCATTGATGTGCAGCCGATACATTTGCAGTAACTGTGATGCTATCATGTCAGTATGAACCAAAGTCTCTGAGGAATGTTTTCTGACCCGTGTTTAGTCTAAGCCATAAGGAATTAGGGCTGACCTGAAGGTAAAAGGTGATCCAACGCAGTAGTAGCAAGGGATATCTAATGAAGTGGCCAGTGAGTTTATTATAATGTTAAATTTAGAGTTCCTTGTATTTGTTTTTAATTTACTTTATACACAGCATTCAAACCTATTAGAAATGAGATTGTGTATCTGAGTCCTTGAATACAAAAACAGATGAGGGGACCAGGGAACAGATAAGAGTATAGCTTCCTCAGTAGTTGTTCGTTAGCAGAGCTGAAGCTGATTATGAAGTAGCCAGTGCTGTTGCATAACTGCTGTCATCTTATCATATTCATCTCCTGTACGAGTTCTGGCCTAATCAGCACATGGAGCAACTGAGCTGTCTCCCTCCTGCAGCAGGGATTAGTCACTGGAAAGCAAATAACCCTGTCTTATATTAGTATTGTGATGGTGTGAATAGGTTATTTTCACAGCAGCCATTTTAACAAGTTATTGTAAGGTAAACAAAAATAATAACTTTAATTATGGTCTGTTGCAGTTTCACTGTCCAGGATTCTCATATTGTTTATGCTGGCTCACTGTTATGACTGACAATGTTTACCGGGACATGATCTGACAAAAGGAATGCTGTGAAAGGGAACTGTGCTGTAATGTCACTTTGAAAAATAATGTGTTTCGGCTATAACTGCAGTCAAAGTTGGAAACCTCACGACAGCTTTGTCAAGGTTAAATGCAAGTTTTTTGCAAGTTTTTTTTCAGAGTCTGCTGAGCCAAAAGAAAGTGTCGAGTTGGTCCATGAGTCACTGTTCTGCATTCTTCTTTTTTTAAAGATATTAGAAGGTCAATCAAAATTGCTTTATTCAAAACCCTAGTCCTAAAATGGTTATGACGCTGCATAAAATCTAAATAAAACACAATGCAATGATTTGCAAATCGCATAAACCAATATTTTATCCACAAAGGAACATAGAAAACTTATCAGATGTTGAAAGTGAGACATTTTACTACTTAATGAAAAATATAAGCGCATCTTGAATTTGATGGCAGCACCATGTCTCAAAAAAGTTGGGACAGGGTCATGTTTACCACTGTGCAATCTGGAAAGTCTGGAGTGCAGGCAGGCCAATCTTTTACTATGAAGCCATGCTATTGTAATAGCTGAAATATGAGGTTTATCATTGTCTTGGTGAAATACGCAAGGTCTTCCCTGAAAAAGACGTCATCTGGAGGTCAGCACATGTTCTAAAGCCTGTAAATAGTTCTTGAGCATTGATGGTGCATTTCCAGATGTGCAAGTTGCCATTAATGCACCCCCATATCAACAGAGATGCAGGCTTTCAAACTGAGGGCTGATAACAAGCCAGATGACCCATCCAGTGTTGTAATCTTTTGATGATATTATGTACTGTATATGATGGAATGTTCAAAGTCTTTACAATTTTAAGCTGAGGAACATTATTCTGAAATTGTGCCACAATTTGAAGACACAGTTTCTCACTGAACCTCTGTCCATCTTTACTTCTGAGAGACTCTGTCTCTGTAAGGTGCTCTTTTTATAGCCAATCCCATTAATGCCCTGTTGCCAATGAACAAGATTAGTTGCAACATGTTCCTCCAGCTGTTTCTTTTTAGCACCACTGACTTTTCCAGCTTTTTGTTGCCCTTGTCCAAACTTTTTTGAGATATGTCGTTGCCATCAAATTCAAGATGAGCTATTTTTTTCATGAAATAGCAGAATGCTTTACTTTCCACATTTGATATGTTTTCTGTGTTCTTTTGTGAATAAAATATTGGTCTGTGAAATGTGCAGATCATTGCATTGTGTTTTTATTTATATTTTACACAGCACCCCTACCTTTTTTAAAATTGGGATTGTATTTTATATATTTAACACTGGTGTAAACATATAAACATGACAGATTTCAGCAAAACTGCTTTAGTATAATAGATAATGACTGTCTCTTAGAGAGGAACACCACAAGGGGTCTAGAAGCAATCAGTAACTTACTGGATCAATCTGAAAGTAGCTAGTGAGTAATTCTAGAGAAAATAAAGTAAAATTAGTATAAATGTGAATGGCTGTAATGCAATTTACTTTTACTGTAGCCTCACAGGAATGCGTGTTAGATATTTTCTTAAATGATCCACCTTAAATTTGATCTTCTCCACTGAAAAAAATAATATATTCATCTGACTTAGCAAGATGAGATTTCAAGGCTGACAGTTTTGAGAGTGCAGAAGCTCTCAGATGGATCTCAGAGTCTACATAACATTTACAGTATGTTAAGGGAGCTCAAGCAATGTGGTCAGTACGTGCGTGCGTCGGTGTAGCCCTCGCCGCACAGCGTCGGCGTTGGAGAGCGCATCAGTCACACTGCGTGCTGTAGGTGGACGACAGCAAACGGATAAAAAAACAAATCTATATCGGGACAGCCCCAGCTGTCAGCGGCAGAAACCTGAACAGGTGGCTCCTCCGGTGTCTTAGCAGAACGCGTCAAAGCGCAGAGACCCTCAACAGCTTGTCTCGCTCGCTAATCTCCCCTCTGACGACAGCGCATTTACAGTGTGCGCGTAAAACCGGGAGTACGGCAGGTCTGGGCTGGGAGATCTGGTCAGTCATCGGGATTTTACTCATCAGCGTCGATTCAGTGTTTATCGAGAAGTTGGACTTGTGGAAAGTGTGTCTTGGTTTTCAGGCTGGACTGACAGATTTGGACATAATGACTTGGATTTCCTAATTTCTCCTGTGTTTTTGGATTGTCCAGACTGACACTGATAACACAGCATGTTGCCAGAAATAAATAATAAGGTGAGGTATTGTTTGTTGGCTGACTGTTAGTGTCTGGTTGCAAAGCAGCAAGCTCTCTTGGGTAATTGCATTGTGACTTTGCAGTGAGTTTATTATAAAGTGACAAAAGGGATGGATGATATTCTTATAAAAGGTTATTGCGATTATCTTTTCTGAGATAATATTGTCTATATTGCATTGCTATAACAACATTATTATAAATTACCTCCAGTGATGCCACTTTAATATTGTGTCAGAACATATATTCATATTTATTTTCCTTTCACCCAGATACGGTACTAATGCCCAGGTTAATGCCATTGTAGGAGAAACTTCTGACTTTTATGAGGAAACTAGAGTAAAAAATCAGCATTTTTTAGTGTATTATCTTTATTGAGTCATGCCGAGAATATGAAGTATTTCTAACTTTGAACTAATTTGCATTTCTCCTTCACAAGTTATCCCACTTGAGTACTTATTTTGCAGTCCACCCCCTTTCTTCTGACTGCATGCCAAGTTATGATGAAAAATCTGATCCATTTCTATTTCAGTCGTTGTTTAGCCTACTTATTTCAGTGTTTGTTGTGCTGACAGATTCTGTAAGTCTATATGCGTTCTGGTATATTTTTCACACCTTAGATGGAAACTGACATAAATTTAACCCCTTCTGTTTTTGGAGATTTAAGAAATTGTAGCTTCTTTTTTTTGTCACATAAGTGAGAAAACTCATAAAATAACTCTAACCCTAAGGACTAATACTCATTTTGATCCCATGGTTTGATACATATTTAGCATTACTTAATGTGTCCTGCGGTTATATTCCATGCCAACAGGAAATAGCATGTGGTGTCCAATAAAAAAATGACAGTAGAGTGTGAATATACATTGGAAAATGACAGATGATAGTGTTAGCGAGCAGCAGCTAAAACAGTTTGTTGATGTTTACTTGCAGTAACCCCTGGTTTTATTGCTTTGCTTTGACCCTTTGACCAACTGACCCTACTGAAGGACCTTTTTGAGCCAATGCTGCTCTCGTACACCTGCTGAGATGATCCTACATCCAGCCCAAGACCCTAGACCACATCAATAAAGTCATGACTGCTGTCATCTTGGTTTCAAGTCCATGCGTTTACTTGTTAATTTATATCGTTTTAAATTTGTTCTCATACTGAGAACAAAAAGCACTTTTGCATATTTTCCATGTGCATTTGGTGTAAATAATTTTGTGCACTAATCTGGCAACAGGATGGACAATTATTGGTATTCTATAATAACATTTTATCCAAGTGTGTGGTTAAAATGTTATATTCCATCCAGTGTGTTGCAGACATGAATTTTACAAGAGATATCATCTAATCTTTCAGTGTTTTAAAGAACAAAAAGTTAAAACACAGAAATGGGCTCATTTACTTGCCCAGTATTACCTTAACAACTGACACTCCATGGGTTGAAATGTCATCATAACGTAACTTGTTTTAACTTTTTTATTTGACACACATAAATTATATGATTTTGTGGAGATCCAAGTACTATTTCAGTTGTCAGATATGCATTTCTAACAGTGGAATGAAAGGTCAGAAGCCACAATTTGTCTTATTATGATGCCATTGGGTTTCCGCTGGCTCAGTTCTCATTAGCCAAGCTTAGAGCAGATCTTTACAGGAGATGTTTTAGAAGTCAACCTGTCACAGTGACCTACATGGCTCCTGCTGTCACTCACAATGCTCCTGAGATTGTAACATGACTATATTATTGTAGTCTTCAGCTTGTCTGGATATTTGTCTATCTGATAAGTGTCTATCTAAAGATTTTTAATGTAAAAGGAGAAGCCAGATGGTTTTTTTGTGCAGTTATACTTCAAAAGAAAAGTTAAGTAGATCCATTTTTTATGAACTGGATGAGTTGGCTCAGCTCCCTCAGTCTCCAGCTCACTTTTATGGTGACACTGACCTGATCTTATTTTTGCTTCTCAGTCAATGGTAAAGCTTGAGAGCTTGAGTTTTCTATCTAGCACCTGGGGACAGCACCTGAGCTAGCCTGTCTCACCCCCTCCCTCTGTCCCTGCCAGGCTGCTAGAGTGAGTTTAACACATACCCCATACGAGGCTAAGCTTTATTTCACCCATATGGTGTCGCCTGACACAGTTGCGAAGTCAACCGCTGATTAATAAGGCACGTGTAAGCTGGCTTGGTGATGAAGAGAAGCATACTTATCATCCCAAATACATGTGGGGTTTTTTTTTAGAAAAGCATTTATTGCTTCCCTGTAACACATTCAGTTAAATGGTTCTCCTGTGAGGACTGCCTTGGAGGCACATGTATACCTACTGTGGACACATGAACATGCACATGGGCACACTCCTGCACAAAATATAGCAGATGCACAGAGAGAACTAGAAAGTGAGAGGATCGGTGTTGCTGGGTTTTTGCAGAAGTGATCTATTTTAGGATCATAGTGCATTATTTTTGCTTGTCTGGTTTCAGCCCTGCTCAGCTGCCCAGAGGCTGTATGTTTCTGAAGAGACTGGGAATCCAGCATGAACACGAGTAGAAATGTAGTTATTATTTTACATGCCTGCTTTAACCTATCTATTTTGGTGTAAAGGGGTTCCTTTATCTGACCTAGAGATGATGTTCTAATGCATCATGCTATAAAAAAGTCACTGCAGAGGAAAAATATGTTTACCCATTGTACCTATTTTATTTGCGCTTGTTAGGAATAGCAGGCAGCTATTTTTCTCTTTTTTTTGTTGTGCATTTTATGAATCACTCCCATTCCTCCCACAGACATCACGACCAGAGGCCTTCCCTCACCCTCACAGACTCCCAGCAGAAGGCAACCGTATTGGAACAAATCGACCCTGCTCACAGGTCAGCGTTTTCCCACTGCATGATGCTGTAACAGCTGACCAGAACTCACTGTATTGTCCAGTTTATCTTCCATAAATACCAACTGCTTCCTTTTGTATTTAAACTGATACGCTATGTGCTTAACCTCTTCTATCAGTAGCTATAAAATCTAAAAAAAACTTGACTCTTTTTGCTCACAGATGTAATAAGCTACAACAGAATACAGTTTCCTCATATAAATCAAAGGCTAAGATAAGCATGACTGAGAATAATTGTGCTCTTTGGATTGTTGCTAGACCAGCTCTTTAGTAAGAACCTACCTAACTGACACATGTAGAGCATGTTTTCTTCAATTCTCATCATCTGCATTGGCTTTAATTTACTACTTCGACCTTAATCAAACATGCATATGACTGTGCACATATGTTTTCCATTAATACAAGAGCATCTTATTTAAACAGCATGCCCCCTCCCAGTTATATACAGGAATGTAACTGTGTTTACTTCCTTTGCCTGTTGTGGCAGGTGCCTGTGACTATATTTAGCCCTATCTCTATGCGTCATAACCAAGTTGGCAGATCTTGCAGCAGCTCTTAACACATGAGATGAAATATCAAAATTATTATGGAAATGCTTTTTTTTCATGAATTTCTATCAATTATTAATTTGGAAGGATTTATGTTAATCCAGTGCATTACTGAAGGGAATGCAGTAGCATGCTAGATGTGTAAACAGTTCAAAAGATCAAAAACATGAAGAACTTCTATTGTCACAAACAACTTCTGTAGGATATATAATGTTTTCCAGGGGACTTGGCAAAGCACACATGTCTAATTTTGCCCATCATTGCCAAGATTGAGTTTTGCAAGGCAGTGACACATGTAATCATGCTCTCTAAGCAATCAGGGTGGCAGCCTAAGAAAAGCAGGGTGATGCACTTCATCTCTCCCACAAAGCCGCCACAGACAGATTCTGTCAAGATCCAGCCTCATGGGGCTTTGTCCCCATTCTGCTCTCATCATGATCAGTAATTCCAGCCACTACCTGCTGGGGGTCCTGGTTACCCGAGCCTCCATTGACAAAATGTATGCAGGGAGTTAGCTTGCTGAGAGCACAAACCAAAACGGATGAGGGGCAGCATGATACAAATACATCTTCATGAAAACTTGAAAAGGAGCTGTAACAAGCTTGTACCCTCAATGTAAAAAGAATAATGTAGTTAGGTTTCAAAGTTGCTGCCCCACTTTCTTCCAATTCATTTTCAGTCTATTTACAACTGCCTGTTTGGCTGTTGGTATTTTTTCATTGTTTCTGCTGCACTGAGATGCAGAATGAGTATAAGAAAAAAAGATCTGAGAAGTTCCAGAGCTAGCTTGCCGATTGGCCTAAAATGTCTATTATATGATAATATCATCTTCATTTTATTTTATGAGTCCCTTTTAAAAAAAGCCTGAACTGCAAGACTTCTGTTATTTCTATGGCACTTTTTACGGCGCTTCCTCATGGGTATTTCATCATTGAATAAAATGTTCTAACAATTTCTCTGAATTTCAGAAGTTCAACTCTGGGGTGGGGACTTTGCCTCAGCTTGAGCCACCAGTGGTCCAGGTGGTGGTTAGCAATGCCAAAAACCAGCACCAGCAGTCAGACAACATATTGCCCCAAATTGCCAACAAAGGGGGTCAAAACAACTATCAGACACAATCGGTGAGGCTTCCATTCACTAGCCATCTGTAATATGTTTAAGTAGATGATGCATAATAATGTGTGATAAACTAGCTCATTCCATTCAAAACTGAGAGCCAGCATTATGAAAGCATCTTGAAGGTCACTCTGCAGCTACTTTTCTTTCTCTTTTCTTTGTCAATGTGTGTTATTTAACAGGATGAGAGGCCAAAGCCCACTCAGCAGTTCAGCATGCGGTTTGGTACGGCAGTCGATAAAGTGGCCGTTTCTCGCAACAGCAGGATTTTCAGCAACAAACTGGAAAAAGAGAAAGCATATGAGGGACAAAGGTTACCCATGTCTCCTACAGGTATGTTGGTATGAATCAGAATACAAAACAGCCGAATCAGAAAGGCATGGAGATGTTATTTCATATTTTGAATAAATTGTGGGTGTTCAAAAAGAAACAACGTAACTGGGTTTTTTTTACTGTTCTGATGGAATGAAAATAGCTCGCTGGCATTGGAAGACGAATTTTCACAATCCTCTGCTCTTGGCAGATCAATATGATAGTGACTCATTTTGTCCTCCTCCTCTTACTTCCTGTTGCAGAGGCATTGAAGAACTTCCAGGATCGACTGACAGAGTTTGAACAGGAGGAAATCATGGATTATTCAGAGATCTGGTTTCTTGGTCTGGGTTCCCAGAAAATCGAGGGTTCCCAAGGAGCTCCGCAGAACTCTGGATATGATGACGAGCATGGAAGCTACATTAGGGTAATGTTTTAGATGAGATATTGAAGAGTCATATACAGAGGTTTACAGTCATCTGCATTACATTTTTAATTATACATACATTTAGTGTGCATTTTCATTATACATTATCATAAATTCTCAATGTCTGTTTGGTTTCAAGTTATGTTATTGTTGCTTATTTAGACACTTCTCTGCAGGAACTTATTTTTGCAATGCATTCAACACTATCATCATACTTCCTTTAAAAGCATCCAGAAACTATGAGTGACTCTATTTACAACCACATCCACATATGCTACATGTAGTAATTCATAGCAGAAAATCGTGACATTCGCTTGAACATGTTTACATGTTTTTTAAGCTGCCTAATAAAAACTGTACATGACCAGATGACCTCAAGCAGCTGCAGGCATAAGCCCACTGTTCAGTTTCACTGACTTTACGGTTTCATATTTTATACACTAAATTGTACTGAGGTCACTAACTCTGTCACAACAGCCTAAACTGTTGTGTAGAAATCAGATGGGTGATGGACAGTTGTGTGTCAGTAGACAATATGCAATGAATGCGCTGTTTAGGCTGAGCGACTGACCATTGTTTAGATTCTCGTATGTCTATTGAAGCTCATCTCACTGTTACAGCTTTGACTGACAGTTACAGCAAAACCACTCTGGCTGCTATGTAAAAAGAAGAGAATACTGCCTGTATTCTAAGACTGTAATGTTACTGAGTTAATATTGCATTATGTTAATAAATCATATTAATTACATAACTTTTACTTTTTCCAAATCTTTCACACTTGCTGTTTATGATATGCATATTTATTTTAGTACAAAAACACATTACATAATAGTGAAGTCTGCTCTAAAATTCACAGTCCTCCTCCTTTTCCTCTTACAGGTGCTGCACGACCACATTGCCTACAGGTTTGAAGTGCTAGAAGTGATTGGAAAAGGCTCCTTTGGCCAGGTCCTAAAATGTCTGGACCACAAGACCAACGAACTTGTTGCCATAAAGATAATTCGCAATAAGAAAAGGTATGAAAAATAAAATAAAATGAATGATCATTTATTAATCATTTCTCTTCTTTGTAATCAATTCACAAAGCCCAAAAGTCCTTAAATTAAAACTCTAAGATATTTTAAAACACAATCTGTCTTGCTGTAACATGTTGGATTTGAAATATATAATATGTCACATTTCTGGCAGTGGTTTCCAATCTTTTTCTTCTGACTTATCCACAAAAGCTATCAGATGGACATAAGAACCCCACATCTATTCATCTAGTAACTTTAATGGCCAGCATTAGTCCAATACCTGGACTCAACAAGCAACTGTATCAGATAACAGCCAAAAAACCCTTAATTACCCTTGAGAAGAGCAATTGCTGGCTACCTTCCTGTTGGTCAGGGTAAATGGTGATCAGCAGCACACCCAGTGAAGGGGCTGCATGAGCTGGTCTGATACACTTTTTAACACTACCCATTACTTTTAATTAACTGTTAACTTTCTAGTCCAGATCCAACCAGTTCCAAATTGAATTGCACTTTTTATTTTTTTGTCAGATTAGTTGAGCTAATCTGTCCATGTACCCCTGACTGTACTGCAGAAGTACCCTTGTAGCTGGGCTGACCCTGGTTAGGAATCACAGCACTTTGGAATAAGTTATTTGTGACATTCAAGGAGTCAACTTTTGTCAGTCATTTGAGATCTGATGCCCTGTTGTGAGTTTTTTTTACCACACGCCTACACCCTGATCATTTTACACTTTAGGAGTCTGCCAAGTAGTTGAGACCTGATTTAGCAAGGTAGAAGTCGGCACCCAATGGTGTTATCTTACCTGTCCTCCCTCACTTTGGATCACAGCAGCTACAAATGCCAGAGTCCTGTGGGTTAGATGCAGGAGCCATTGGGTCCTGCCGCTACTTCAATAATGCAAAAAACAAAACAGGTGCAAACTGCCACAGAAGTCATCTAAACTGTGTCAGATGGCTATCTTAGATCTCATTTCTCTGGGTGAAGATTGTGCGCAGTGGATATAAAGAAATATCCAGAAATTTTTGAGGGGCTTTTGTGCTGGGGAGTGTCTCAATCAAAGAAATAAATTTAGTTTTAGTGAATATTTAGAAGTAGAGAATATTCAATCCATTAGATCCCTGAAAAGCAGGGATATGAAGGAATCATCAGTCCCGCCAAATCCTTCATATCATCGTGATAGCACAAAAACTATTTGATGAAAGGCTTTAGAATTTGGCCAAGTAGTAGACTTCCATGAGATCTGGAACTTATTAGATTATCAGTCATTTTGAAAACTCGGATTTGCCACTAGGTGGCGTTATCTGTTTTTTAAAAAAAAAAGTTTACATTTTTAGCCATATATCTGTGACTGTCCAATTTCCATAAATGAAAACCAAATTGATCATGGGATCATACACGTTTAGCCATAACTCTGTGAATATCCATCCTATCTGCACAAAACAAAGACCAAACTGATTAGGTGATCACATACTGTGTTGGTGACACCATGACACTGCAACTGCTACCACAAATCCTTAGTGTGAGCACGATCATACAAAAACTATTTGACACAAGATTTTTAATTTTGCCACAGTGACAGACCTTTGTAAGATCTGAAAGTGATTATATTTTCAGCCATTTTGAAAATACCACCAGGTGGCATTTCTTGTAACATGTTTGAATTTTGAGCCATATCTCTGAAGCTATTCAACCAATCTACACCAAACAAAAACCAAATTGATTGTGTGAGCATATACTTTTTTGGTGACACCATGTCATATGTGCCGCCATTGCTGTCTGCTGTTGTTACAGCTGAAATTGGTAAAAAATAAATAAATAAATTCTGGGATATTATGGGATCTGCTTTACTGCCATTAATTGCTCAAATTGGATTTTTTTTTTTTTTAAATTGACTGTGGCATCTAGCCTCACATGACATCAAGTGAGGTCAGGTCAGAACAGCATTCATGAAGAAATTGGGACTTTTGGGAGATATACCTTTAGTGGGCACATGGTAAGTGCAGAGAGCTAATTCTGCACTGATTTTACTTAGAAATAGAGAAATTATCAAATCATTCTTAGTGTGAATTTTATTTTTTAACTGTAAATTTGTCTGTAGGTTTCATCACCAAGCTCTTGTGGAGCTGAAGATCCTGGATGTAATAAAGAGGAAAGACAAAGACAACCTCCACAATGTCATCCACATGAAGGAGTACTTTTACTTCCGAAATCACCTTTGCATCTCATTTGAGCTTCTGGGGTTAGTATGTTTACGCGCATTCAGAATGCAAGAATAGAAATATACTAAATAATTAAACCTTTAATCGAGGGTATTTAAGCCAACTCACCATTCTCAGGTGCAATAGCAGGGTGTGAAAACTGTACTGCTTATCAAAGGCAGTTCTCACATGTCTCTGGTCTTTACTTCTAAGTAACTGCAATCAGTCAGGAGTGAAGTGACTACCTGTGTACCTTAAGCCAACCGTGTTTTAGCATGGATCACTACTGATATCTATTTGAGGAGAGAGAGCTTTGTGTGTCATTCTGGCTGAATGACCTTTAGGGGACGCCTTGTGCTGCTACCTTGTCTAACATTACTGTCACCGAATCCTTTAGTTAAGGCCTTGATTGGGGCCCTATCTCTTACCCCTTCTTGCTTCATGGTGTGAAGGATTCAGTTTCACAGTCTAAAGAAATTTATGCTTATCACAAGGAGCAAGAAATAGCAGGAGGATACCATCTCAGTATCTGTCTTCCTCTGAATGGAGGCACAATCATATATTTCCAAGGAAGTGCTTAAGACTCAGTAGATGTTTTACTGTGGGTGTTGAATGACTTCAAACTTAGCAGCCCTCTTTTTTCAGAGTGTTTATTCAAGGAATATCTTTTTATAAGTGAATCCATATTGAGCTTACTCTGCTAAATGTTTCCTGACCCTGTATTGACAGAGTATTTGCCTAAAAGACAGAAGCTACAGAATTGAGAGAAGGCTTCCTGATGTTTTATTAACATAATGAATCACATTTTGATCTTTTTCCCAGGGTGAACCTGTATGAACTCATCAAAAAAAACAACTTCCAAGGCTTCAGCCTCGCTCTTATCCGTCGATTCGCACATGCACTTCTCAGGTGCCTGCAGATGCTGCACAGGGAGAAGATAATCCACTGTGACCTCAAACCGGTATTGACCTGCATAGCATCTGTAATACCTAAGCGTGTTTTTAGAATATAGAAAAAAAAATTAAGGGACTGATTGAAATGTTGCAAAGTCAGTAAAACATGCCATCGATAACACCTTTATTCTAATTCAGTGTACTGCTGTTAATGATTGTATTGCAAGGGTTACTCAGAACAATATAATAAATTGTGCGCCATCTTGTGGAGCATTACAATATTGCAAGAGTGTTTGACTGCTTTTACTTCTTAACAGGAGAACATCCTTCTATCTCAGAGAGGCCCAGGGAACATCAAAGTGGTTGACTTTGGCTCAAGCTGCTATGAACAACAAAGAGGTGAGAAGATATAACTCATGTGAAATGCTACGTGAAATTACCTAATACCATGTTACAATGGTGAAGGAAATGTTACATATTTTCCCTCCTCTACTTCCACCTCTTTAAGTGTACACCTACATCCAGAGTCGCTTCTACCGCTCTCCAGAGGTTATCCTGGGCCACCCTTACAGCATGGCCATTGATATGTGGAGTCTGGGCTGCATTCTAGCTGAGCTTTACACGGGCTATCCTCTCTTCCCAGGAGAGAGTGAAGTGGAGCAGATAGCTTGCATAATGGAGGTATGGAAATAATTGTGTGTCTCTCTATACTGAGTTTCAAGCTTCACAGTTGTAACTACATAAAAATATGAAATATATTCATTTGGTGAGTTGCTTCTTGTTGTGATCATTTACCCTGCAGGTCCTTGGAATGCCTCCAAATGATTTTGTTCAGTCAGCATCGAGAAGGAGATTGTTCTTTGGTGAGAAATTCTGTGGATGTCGCATGTGTTGTATTTTATATGTAAAGAATGTTTTTAAAAGATGATTGAAGAATGACAGAACTTTTCAGAGAGTAGGTGACAACTCTATGAAGACAGATTATAAATATGTACCATATTTCATGTTCAGACTCAAAAGGAAACCCAAGGAACATAACTAATAGCAAGGGAAAGAAGCGGAGACCCAACTCTAAAGAGCTGTCAGCAGCGCTGAAAACTAATGATGCTTTGTTCTTAGATTTCATCAAACGCTGCCTCAGGTATGTTTCATCTTCTGTTCACGAGATGACATAAAGCTTCTCTTTTGTCTTATATTCTTCTTTTTGACTTACAGTTTTTAATCTGTTTAAAGGGTGTTTTAGATCATGAAGATTAACTTCTATTTGTAGACCTAAATAAATTATTCTAAATACTGTGCTTTTCAGTTGGGATCCAACTAAGCGTATGACTCCCGATGAGGGGTTACAGCATGATTGGATCCTAGAAGGAAATTTCAACAAAGTCCGGTCCAGAACCAGGCCTGTAGTCAAGAAGACATCAGACAGTTCAACCAGCACAGAAAAACAACCTAACAGCAAGCCTGGTAAGAGTTCAAACAACTAAAACACAGCACACACCTGCCTTATATCTGTAAAACCCATAAAATTCAAGTAGAACATGCCACTCACTGGTTTCCATGTCACTTTCTGAGGCCATTTTCTTTTTACAGTCAATCTAAGATGACATTTATTGTGCTTGTTTCCATGGTACAGCAGAGAAGGTCAACTCAGAAAGCAACAGTAACGACCAGCCAAAGAGAGACAGTTCAGACACAGAAACAAAGATGGCGCCTACTGAGCGGCTGCGTCCCATCGGGGCCTCAGCAGAAGAGGAGGTGTGTGAAAGTGAAGGCAAGCTGTCCACAGATAGTACCAAGCAACAAGAAGGCAGTGGAGAAAGGCCTGTACACATCATCATCCAACCTCAAGAGGAAGAGGACACAGTGAGGAAAGACAGTCAGGAACCCTCTCAGTGTTTGCCTCCTATTGTCTAGCAATCCGCTGTAACTGTACTACGTTCATGACAAATGGGAACAGGGAACATTCAAACTAGACAGCTGAGACAAAATCAGAGAAAAACAAAAGAAATGTGTGTTTTCTACTAACACTGACACTTCTCAGTTGCCACATGTCATGAACAAAATATTGATGTAAGGGTCAGATACAATGATAAACAGCAAAGAAAAACATCTTTAAATGTTGTTTTATGCAGTCAGTATTTTTTTGTTTGGTGAATTTTTGAGGTTTTTATGGCAGTGAAGTCAATCAACCAGTTGTATTTTTGAATGAAGATGCAGTTGCTGTCAGTTTACCCAAACATGTCACAAACTGACTGCTACGTAAGAATGTACATGTTGTACAGCTTCAAATTTTGGCTGTCACTTGTTCTAATTATTTACTAAACCCAATCTTTGCTGTGCATTGAAAATCTCAGATGAACAAGATCTTTTTTTTCATTGTTTTCATAGATTGAAAAGAAGATGATTTTAAAAAGAAAGCAGCATGTGTAGAAAAAAAGATGATTTATAATCTTTTCTTTTAGATATTTTAGCCTCATTTTACTTTGGTAATTGTAAAAGATTTGAAGGATCGTGTGCAATAACGGCTGAGCCAAATGTTTTGTTTTTTTAAATATGAGATCAATGAAATAATTGTCATGTACATTTTAATTGTAGGATGAAGTTAATGACATGCTGATTATCAGTCATTTCACTTATTTATTGTGGAATATATTTGACCCTGTATTTCATATTTGTTTAACAATTTAATTCAACAAACATTAAATATGTATTTGTAATAGAATATAATTGTATATAGTTCAGCTGTAATTTCTTATACATGTGAACCACAGAACATATTATGAGAAAATATTTCAAATGCGTGCTGGGGATTTAGACAAGGTTTTACTTGTTGTGTTGTTGTTGTATGAAAACTTTTTGTATGTCTGTGTTATTCCTGATATTTTTATATTAGATACAAAAAAGACAATCCTATTGTTGATAGCTTGTGCCTTGCAGTATTAGAAATCTTGCACTTTAATATTGTGCGTGTATACCTGGATTAGAAAAGACAGAATTCTTACCTGGATTTGGTTTAACCTGCCAGGATCCTCTTTATTTGGCAAAATGGTATCTCACCTCATGTTACAGAACAAAATGATAAATGAACTTGCTTTTTATAAGTTATTTATGTTTTTTAGTCGCCAAAAGAGATCCAATGTAACTGTAGATAGACTTGTGCCCTTGCTTAGCTAAGCAACCAGAGGATAGATTGTAGCTGAAATGAGTCAAGAAAAAAGTGATTTTTATGTCTTTTATGATGAAATAAAAAGCTGTTTCAGAGACCATCTGTTTTGATATGTCCTTTTTTTATCCTTGTAGTTGTGTTTCTGTGTCTATGATTCAACCTGAGTTAAACGTATAGCCTCTTCACCACTATGTTGAAGCTTAAATATCACAGACTTGTATACCATAAACTTCAAACACTGTGAATTATAATAGTGTTCAGCTAGACTGAATTGATGAAACTTAGAAGACCATTTAAGTTAATAGTTTTAATTAACATTTGTAGAAAGCATTAAAATATTTATAGTAAATGACTGCACATGAATCATTTACTAAGTTTTCTTCTTCTTCTTCTGGCTGTTCCCTTCAGGGGTCGTCACAGCTGATCATCTGCCTCCATCTCACTGTATCCCTTGCATCCTCTTCTGTCAACCAACCTTTTGCATGTCCTCCTTCACTACGTCTATGAACCATTTCTGTGGTCTTTGTCTTTTCCTCCTGTCTTGCAGCTCCAGTTTCAACAGCCCTTTGTCCAATATATCCGCTATCCCTCCTCTGGACATGTCCAAACCATCTCAACCTTGCCTCTCGTACTTTATCTCTAAACTGTTGAACCTAATCTGCCCCTCTGAATAGTAAACAGATCCAGTGATGCAGGCCAGAGGGAAAGATGCACATTTGTTTGTGAACTGTCCTTTAAACAGTTCTAATTCTGTCCATCCTGATCACTCCCAGTAAGACTCTCAGCATCTTCAACTCTGTTACTTCCAACTCCGCCTCCTGTCTTTTTTCAGTGTCACCACATCCAAACCATACATCATAGCAGGTCTCACACAGTCTTGTTCATCTTTCCTTCACTCCTGCCCATAACCATCCACACCTCTGACACTTGGCTCCATCCACTACACCTTGTCTGCACTCTCTTCTTCACCTCTCTTGTGCACTGTCCAATTATTAGAATGGTTGACCCCAGGTATTTATACTCATCCACCTCACTATCACTACTCCTTGTATCTTCACCATTCCGAATGCCTTACTCTAATTCACACACATGTATTCTGTCTTCCTTCTACTGACTTTTGTTCCACTTCTCTCTAGTGCATAACTCCACCTCTCCAGGCTCCCTTCCACTTGCTCCTTGTAACCCTCATGTTGGCAGACAAGAAGCCACAGTGAAAAAGCAGACCCATTTGGAAAATGGAGAGTTGCATATAAAGTTTCAGTGCAATAAAATAGCAAAGTGACAAAGCCATTAATCAAAATGGATAAATATGTAATTTTATTTATGTATGCTAATAAAATGGTAAACATGAAAAATCTGTTGTAAATTTATTTTAGTGTTTCAACACCAAAAAAACAACAACACAGTCACAATAAAAGCCATATAAGATATGGAAGGACTCCTTTCACCGCCTGACAATATCCCCAGTTGAGGTCAGCATCACTCCATTTCCATGCTGAGTCACCTGACAGTTTGCCAGAATTGCTTCGAGGCCGACCTGAAGTCTTGTTCCATGGCCGCTCTGAACTCCTCTCATGTCAGAGTTATTTCCTCAACTACTACCAGAGCTGCACACTGTTTGGCCTGTCATCTGCCTCCAGAGTCCCACAAGCTAGCCATGCTCGATTGGACTCCTTCTTCAGCTTGATGGCTTCCTTCACCTCTAGTGTCCACCATGTGGTTTAGGGATTACCACCACAACAGACACCAACTACCTTACAGCTGCAACTCCATGCAACAGCCTCAACAATGGAGGTGAGAAAAATGGACCAGTCGGACTCCAAGTCTCCAGACCCCCTTGGAATGTTGTCAAAATTCTACTAGAAGTTAGAGTTGAAAGGCATTCTCAGCACACCCTCATTATACATTTAGGCACACCAGGTCTGTCCAGCATCCTCCCCCATCACCTGATCCAACTCAAGGATGTGCTCTTCTCTTCACCCAAGCATCTAAGGCATACGGTCACAGGTCTGATGACTCAATTACAAAATCAATCATCAACCTGCAGTCTCGGGTGCCCTGGTGCCACATACACTTGTGGGCACCCTTATGTTCAACCATAATGGTGTTTGTTATGGACAAACTGTGGTTCACAAGTAAGTCCAATAACAAAACACCACATGAGTTCAGATTGGGCAACCTATTCCTCCCAATCTCACCAGTTCAGGTCCCACTGTCATTGCCCCCAGTCTCCCAGTAGGACAATGGAGTTCCCAGCAGGGGCACCTTACAGCACCCCACCCAAACATACCAAGAAGGCTGGGTACTCTGTGGTTTGGCCCGTAGGCACAAACAACAGTCAGGACCCACTTTCCTATCTGAAGGCATAGGGAAAGAACCCTCTAATCCACTGGGGAAAACCCCAGTGTACAGGTACTGCACCAGGCGAATACACTCCTGCCTGCTGCCTCGCACCAAAGACAACTCCAGAGTAGAACAGAGTCCAACCACTCTTCAGGAAACTGGTTACAAACCCTGAGCTGTGTGTTGAGGTGAGCCCGACTATATTTAGTCAGCACTTTTCAACCTCATGCACAAGGCCAGGCTCTTTTCCCATGAGCAAGGTAATGTACCGTGTCCAGTGGCCAGTTTCAGCAACCACAGATCAAACCGCCAGGGCCTCCACCACTGACCGCTGCCCAACACACATTGTATCAAATCCTGCGAGTGGTGGGTCCCCCGGGAGGGTAGACCCATGTTACTCATTCGGGCTGTGCCCAGCTAAACCCTGTAGGTTAAAGCCTGGCCACCAGGCTCTCCCTACCTCCCCAAGGCCAGGCTCCAGAGTGGGGCACCGGGTAACCCTGTCTCAGGCAGGGTGAACTTGTTCCTTGATTTGAGCCTCATTGTGGGGATTTGATGAATCGCGCTTTATCTGGCCTCCCACCCAGGACCTGTTTGCCTTGGGAGACCCTAACAGGGGCAAATTGCCCCAGACAACGTAACTCGCAAAATCACTGGAACACACAAACCCCTCCATCACAGTAAGGAGGATATTTAATCCCATATTTGGGAAATTTTTTTGTTATAGTACATATAAATGTAGCTTCAGCTGATCCCTTGTATTTTTCCCAAGGGGTCGCCACAGCGGGTTAATCCGCATTGGTAATTTGGTAGAGGTTTTACGCCGGATGTCCTTCCTGAAGCAATCCTTAATGGTGAGAGGGGATGGGTTTCCCAGATTTTAGTAATAATAAAAGCATAATAGTGTGATTACATAATGAAAGTATTATAAAGAGTTATTGGTAATTGGTATAAATGAGTTCCTGTATCTGTCCATGTGACAGCAGAGCTGACTCAGTTTGTTAGTGAAAGTGCCTTGTTGCCTGTCTAGGAAGTAAGCAGAGGGTGGTCAGGATTATCTAAGATGGATCACAGTTTGTTCAGTGACCTCCACTCTACCACAGTTTCAAAAGTGTCCAGTTTGCAGCCAACCGCAGAAGTGGCCTTCCTGATCTGTTTAATCAGTCTGTTGGTGTCCCCAGCTCCAATGTTGCTCCCCCAGCAGACCACAGCAGAGTACACTGCGCTAGCCAAAGCTGAGTGATAGAAAATCTCCAACATTTTGCTGCACATGCTGAAGGATCTCGCCTGCTCATCCCCTTCTTTTACACTGCACCCATGACTGTCTTCCAGTTCAACCTGCTGTCAATGTTGACCCACAGTTATCTGTACTGGACATGAGCTGTATAGCTATCCTCTTTGTTCTGAAGTCAATCACCATCTCTCTGATCTTACCTACAGAAGAAAATAATTTGGGGTAGGGGGAGAGATTAAAGTTGAAAATAAAGTCTTAAATTTACAAGAAAAGAGGAATGGTACATGAGAACACCATATGCTTATGATAATATAGCGATTCTGGGCTAAAATCACGTGTATTTCTTGTTACTAAATCCAGCTGAAAAGTATGATTTAATAAATTGTAAAGTATAATTTAATAGGGTCATCCAAAGTTGACAGAATGCACAGCAAAAGCGGTGAGAAAATACTGAAATTTCTTGACCAAAAAATACTATTTTCTACGTTTTTTGGAAAATTTGCCACTTTTTTCTCTTAAATTTATGTCTTTAATCTCAGAAATTATTCGTTTTTCGAGGAAATTTACCCGAAACCGACCTGCTTTTGCCGTCGTAGCCTTCTGTGTGCACGACTGTTTTGACCATCAGGGTTTGCCGTAGTTGGTAAGATGGCGACCGTAGCGTTGGTTAGCCGTCCTGCGGGTGTCCTTCCAAAGATTTCAAGTGAGTAACGTTACAACAGTTACTGGGGCATGAGCAGATATATGTCTTAAGCATTAATATAGCCTGTCTTTATACGCATGTCTTCCAAAAACAAGCTCACACTCAGGCAGGACAATCGGTTTGAGTGACCTTGCTAACAGGCTCGGCTAATCACCCGCTAGCAAGAGCTTTAGGCAGCTACGTGCAAAAATATGAAGCTTGGAGTAAATCTGTTACATGAAAGCTACGGGATTACATCACTTTGAGGGTTAATAAGTTAAGGAGCAAGTGTTACTGTGTTCGGTTGGTCCCTTTTTGATTTATAGGCTCATGGCAGCTGCTTCTTCTTTGGTTTTAAAAGATGTGAGGAGTAGAGGTGGTGAAGGTGGAGGAGTAAATACCTGCTGTCAACCATCCAAAGCAATAGACAGGCGAAGGAGAGTGCAGAGTGGATGGAGACGAGTGTCAGGGTTACTTTGTGATAGGATAACAGCAAGAGTCAAAAGGATGGTTTACGAGACGGTAATGAGACCGGCCATGATGCATGATTGGGAGACGCTGGCGCTGACAAGACAGGAGGCAGAGCTGGAGGTGGTAGAATTTGAAGATGCTGAGTTTGTGCTAGGAGTGACCAGGATGGACAGGATTAGAAATGAGTACATCAGAGGGACAGCGCAGGTTGAGAAGTTTGGAGACAAAGTCAGAGAGGCAAGGCTGAGATGGTTTGGAAATGTTCAGAGGAGGGAAAGTGGATATATTCGGGGAAAAAAAAGATGTTGCAGATGCAGCTGCCAGGCAGGAAGAAGGAGATGGCACAACTGAAGATGAGATTTTAGCTAGGAATGACCAGAGGTGTGTACTACGAAGTGAGATTAATGGGTTAGTCAAAGTCAACTTTATTATCAGTTCTGCTGTATGTACTGGACACGCACAGAATCGAAATACCCTTCCCCTGACCTATGGTGTGTAGCTAAGACAGGAAGGACTAAGCAAGTAGAATTAAGCTGTAAGTAAATAAGCAAAAGTAAATAAAGTGGAGATAAAAGTATATGTGTAAATATACCTACACTGCAATATACTCAAATATATATATATATATATATATATTCACTTGTACATACTTCTATAAATAAATATATAAACATGCATATTACATACACATACATATACAAATATCCCTGAAATAAGTAAAATCCAAGTCATTATTATGTATTATACTGTTATTGTCATTATTACTGCTATCACTATCATTACCACCATCATTAATAATGATGTTAACAATGTATGTACATTTCAGCTACAATAAACAATAACAATAGTAATTCAATAACAATAGTGACAATATAACAATATAATAATAACTTTAATAATAATAATAAGTTAAGAGTATTTTTAGCTTATATATATTAGTCTAGTGGAGTTGGTTAAAAAGAAAAGAGAAGATCTGTGTACACTACAGTGTAAAGTACACAATAGTCAGAAACACATAATAGTCAGTTTTGTGTGAAAGTGGCAGCGTTCAGTATGGGTTAGCAGCCTAAGTTGAGCTAAAAGTCAGCGTTTTCACTGTCACAAAGGTGACTGTATTTTTATCTGGCTAAACCACCTGGGTAACTTATGCTTCACAAATAACCTGATCTGAAGCAGGTTATGTTCAGAGTTTTGGTTTAAAATGGACTGGAAGTGACATGTTTTCACCGATTATTTTGTTTACAGTGTACTTTGATTGCTTATAGACTCTTTGCTGTATAAATGAATTTCATATGTGCAGCCTTTTCAGTCCTATTTTACTAATATCACGAAATGACTCCCAGCTGTAAAGTTACAGCAGTGTGCACTATGCTTCTCATTGTCATGAGAATTCACATACTCAGTCTCATTTACACTAATTACAGCTACTTCAGATCAGAAAATTGATTAGTTACATTTGTAGGCAGTTTATCACTGACAATATTGAATCAATAAAATTATTTGCATTTTTTTATGTCCTTTATGATTACTATTACCCGTTCCTTTGATAATGTCTCTGATTGAAGTAGATGGTGCTCAGTCAATCCATTTTGTGCAGAAGAAGAGTCAAATGAAGCATAAAATGCCCCTTTTATGGGAGCTCACACAGATCATGAAGCAGAAAGCCTGGGTTGACAAAGACAGTTGATAATCACCTTTGTGATAACGGTTATCTCTGACTAAGGTTTTAGGTTTTGTCAAGCCAGCTGAACGTAGAGAATTTAGATATTAATGTTTACATGACTATCTTGAACTTCCTTTGTAGTATACCCATTCGGATGGACAGGATTAGAAATGACTACATCAGAGGGACAGCTCAGGCTAAGCAGTTTTGAGGTCAGGAGACTAAGTCAGCAATGCGAGATTAAGATGATTTGGACACGTGCAGAGGAAGCATAGTGGATATATTGAACAAAAGGTGTTGATGCTGGAGCTGCCAGGACGAAAGAAAAGAGGACCACCACAGAGAAGGTTCATGGATGTAGTGAAGGAGGGCATGAAGAGGGTTGGTGTGACAGAAGAAGATGCAAGGGATAGGGTGAGATGATCTGCTGTCGTGACCCCTAAAGGGAGCAGCTGAAAGAAGAAGCCGCCTTTGCCAGTTAAACCTGTTACTGATTGCATCCTACCTTTTAATGCTGACTACTGATACCTGCCTTTCTCTTTCTCTCTACAGGCAGCTGCTCTCCTGCTGTGTTATCAGCTGCCTCTGTCACCACAGTCCAGCAAAGGAAGTTGCAACATGCTCTTATCCAGAAAGGGAAAGGAGGACGCTCCTCTTCTAGTGGAATAGCGGCCACAGTGTTTGGTGCCACAGGTTTCCTGGGACGTTATGTGGTCAACAGACTTGGTGAGTTAAGAAAAACTGGAAAAAAATACTGACTTTAATGTGCATTTACTCATTAGCTAGTACTTGTAAACACCACAGCATCAGATTTGAGGTACAAGCTGTGCAGAGGAAGTTAAGATTGTCATCTAGTGTTTTCACTAGTTGTTCGTGATTTTCAGGACGGATTGGATCTCAAATTGTAATCCCACACCGCTGTGATCAGTATGACCTCATGTACTTCAGGCCCATGGGTGATCTTGGGCAAATCATCTTTATGGTAAGCTGCACACAGATGCACTTTTACCTTGCAGAAATGCAGCTGCACTTTAGACTTCATGAGCTTGTGGCCCATGACAGTCTTCAATCCACCTCCAGGGGTCCAGAGTGGCATCTTGAGTAAGTGGGTCTTGGGTTGACCTCTAAGTCCAGGTCCAGTCTGGACCCCTGGAGGTGGATTGAAGACTGGAGAGTCATTGGCCACTCCCCCCTGAGCACTGCCAAGGTGCCCTTGAGCAAGGCACCAAACTCCTACATTGCTCTCTTTGGCACCTGTGATTGGCAGCCTGTGTTCACCCACCTCTTTGACCTGCATGTTCACTGGCCTCCTGCATGTATAGTGTGTAACAGCATAAGAGTGTTTGTGTGAATGGAATTGTAATTTCCCTATATAGTGATTATTAAAGTATGTCTTCTTCTTCTTATGAATGTAGAACATCAAAGGATATGACAGTTGCCTTTCTTTCTTCTTTATTGTGTTAAAGGAGTGGGATGCCAGGAACAAAGACTCAATCAAACGAGCTATTGAACACTCTAACGTCGTCATCAACCTGGTGGGCAGAGAGTGGGAGACGAGGTACGCAAGCTTGAGAAAAAAGCACTTGATTTATAATGTGATGTTCCTATGAAGCTGATTGGCAAATTTAAGTTGGCTTTGAGGTATAGTTATCTACGGACTTCCTCCCTTTTTTTATGAAGGAACTATCGCTTTGAGGATGTGTTCGTGACCATCCCTCAGCAGATTGCCAAGGCTGCCAGAGAAGCCGGCATCACAAAGTTCGTCCATATGTCACACCTCAACGCTGACATACGCAGCCCATCCAAATACCTGAGGAACAAGGTCAGGGATAACTTCTCTACAAACTGAACAGATCTTTCTCATAGTCAAATTATGTGTATCTGTGTGTTTAGTGAAGTTAAATTTTAAGCAAGTTAAGTTTTAAGCAAGCATTTACTGGTAAGAATGATTAATATGTATAAATTAGAGAGTCTTTTTGTATAACTTTCTTTAACTGTAGGCTGTAGGAGAGACAGTGGTGAGAGATGAGTTTCCTGACGCCATCATCATGAAGCCCTCTGAGATGTTTGGGAGAGAGGACAGATTCTTCAACCATTACGCAAGTAAGAAGGCTATTTCTGTGTCTGTGCGCTGGAAATGTGTCACTTCAGGTCATTAATGTTCGATTGTCCACTTGTGCACATTAACAGCATTGTTGCCTTCTTTTACTTTCTACAAGCACAAGTAGAGTTGCTGTAGCACAGTGCTGAAAATGTTCCTTGTGATATTAAAATTTCGCTGGTGTGTATGTGTGACTTAAATCCTTTTTCAGACATGCGCTGGTTTGGAAATGCTGTTCCCCTTATTGCCCTGGGGAAGAAGACAGTGAAGCAGCCTGTTCATGTAGGTTTTGAAAAAAAATCAGCTGATGATAACATAAAAACATTCCCAAGTCATTGCTTTAACTTTTTTTTTGGGGGGGTGCCTCTTCTCTTTGTATAAGACACCATTGCCACTGCAAAAACAACTCATCACTAACTGGCTGTACTGGTTTAATTTATTGTTATGTGCCAAATTAAACGTTATGTTGTGCCTTGTGGTTACAAAATACCCTGTTACCACTCCTAGAACTTCTTTGCTTACACATAATATAGTTAATCTTTGTGGCAAGAATCCAGAGTTACCCTGGTGATGAACACAGCACAGTTACAGTAAATGTGCTCCAGTATCTGTATACTTTGAAACAAACAGAGTTTCTAATTTTTGCCATACACACCAACACCATTCAGGATAAAAGGTTATTAAAAAAAACACATAAAGTGCCTGTTTTCTCCCTTAGGTGGTGGACGTGGCTAAGGCCATTATCAATGCTATCAGAGACCCTGATGCTAATGGAAAGACATTTGCACTTGTTGGGTAGGTGGTCAAATTATTTAGAAAGCTTAGTGTGTAATAGTATATATGCTTAGGAGTTTAGCACACACAGAGGCTTGGCCAATTCATTTAGGGAATTAAATTTGCAACAACAGTTGTGGCAATCTCAGTTATCTGTGTTAAGACAAAAAAGTTGCAGTTTTGTGGTGGGAGTTGCTTTTTGGGGGTTTAGGTAAAACAAAATTGATATCTTTCCAAAGAAAAGTACTAGAAAGCAAAAGAAGGCTGAAAATGTACTCAACCATGTTTAAAAAGACACAAGATGTAGTACACTGTGATATGGTGCAGGTGGCGCCAAATTCAGTAAAACATTTTCTTTTCAAGATTCAAGAGAACTTTATTGTCATTTCAGACCGCATATAGCTGACGCAGAAGATAGTGAAATGAGACAGCGTTTCTCCAGGACCTGGTGCAACATATAAACATATAGACATATGACAGGAGGGTTTTCTTTTTTTTTCTCACAGTTTAAAATTTAAGTTAAAAATAAATAAATAAAGTGCAACGTGTGCAACATAGTGCAGTAGTTGTGAACAATGCAAGAACAGCAAACAATGACAAGAACAAGACCCTTTTTCGTCTGACCCAGATGAACATGGTGCGAAAAACAAAATTTGTGCAAATTTGCTTACTGTCAGTACAGCAAAAGGGTTATCAACATAAGAGAAGTCAGAAGTCATAAATGAGGTTTTCATTATATTACTACTTATCAAAATGATGTAGTTGGCTGTACTTTGCCTGTCAGTTTGAATACTAGCTGAGTCACTTATATGAAGTTTCTGGCACTGTGTTGGTCAGCGGTTTGTGTCTGAGCTTGGTATCAAGTGTGTGCACATGATAGTCCTTGAATACATAAGGGTTTTTTTTTTTTACTCTCTTGTTTTCTCTTGTCTAGACCTAATCGTTACCTCCTTCATGACCTCGTGGAGTACATTTACGCAGTGGCACACAGACCTTTTGTGCCCTACCCCCTGCCCCGCCCACTCTTTCAGTAAGCAACTTCAACTTCAGTGCATTCACTCATTTAAAAGCGTACACACACCACAAAGGAAGGCTTACTCAGTGATAAACCCTGTGTCAGGGTTCCTATGGAGTATAGAAAAGTATGGAATTTTATTTTTAGTGTACTAGATAAGTACAGATTTTTTTTCTAGACTGTCGCGTCTGTTCTGTCTTTCTAAAATCTGAAATTCATTATTTTTAGAAGAAATTGATCTTTGAAGCAGAGCGTTTTTCATGGTGTTTGGAGCAGGCAGTGAGCACAGCCAGAAAATATCTTTCTACTGGATGGGACAGCTTGAACCAGGGCCAACATAACATTTGTGCAGAGCTGCTACCAAGAGCCAAATCTGGAATATCTGCAACCAAATTAGTTGAAATGAAAGAAAAAGCGGCAATATCTTTAAATTGCATATACAGCATCACAAATAACTTAATATTGTAGCATGTCTGAATAGTCATAAGTTATGCAGGAAGGAAAGAAAGTATAATTTCATGGACATCATGAAAATAAAATTTTACAAAATGTAAGTCAACTGTTAGTTTTAATTTATTTGTCTATGTAATAAACCTCAAGGGTTTTGTAAAATTAGGGTCTATAAGATCTACCTACAGGCCTTAAAATTTGAGTCTAGTTGAAAAACTTATTTTAACATGTATACTCTAAATGAACCCTGATGTTTTTTCAATATTAAAGTTTTTCCAGTTGCTTCAGTGCATGAAATAAAGCATGTTGTAAAAGTTACAGCAATCTGTTCATACTATACACATACCTTCCACTGAGGCACAAGCAGTAAAGACTTAACACTTGTGTCACTTCTGTGCAAATTTTATAAATAACTACTTACTCATATAGTGGCTTGTGCTTTTTCAGCCTGGCTGCCAAATTCTTTGCAATGAATCCATTTGAGCCCTGGACTACTCCAGACAAAGTGGACAGGGTAAGTATCTGGTATAACATGAGTTCAGGTGTGGATTAACACTGTGCTTTTTCAAGATAATCAGTTAGAATTCTGTACTGCACTTCCATTTTGCAGTTTCACACAACAGACATGAAGTACCCAGGACTCCCAGGTCTGGAAGATCTTGGTATCACTGCTTCCAGTGTAGAGCAAAAGGCTATAGAGATCCTGCGTCGCCACCGCCGCTTCCGTTACCTGGAAGCAGAACTGGATGAGACAAAGCCAGCCAAGACTGTCATCTATTAAACCATCCAATGAGAAATCTCTTTTCAGTGCTTTGTCATTAACTGTATTCTGTACATAAATAAAGAACTATCCTCTGAAGATGCTCTTGTTTTGATTTTATTCTTAATGCGTACTGTCATTAAATACAGCTTTGCAAGCATATTCACCCTTTGTTCCACATGTTTTATGACTTTTCTCAAATAATTGTTGTGCTGATTCACAAAAAAACAAAGCATGGCAACGATGAAGGTTGCATGGTCAATACTAACCCTTGAGATTTTTCAGTCCAGGCAACAGTAAACTTTAAAAACGATGCTAATGTGGTGCGAACAGATCTCTGCTGCACCCAACAAAATTATTACAAAATGAATACAGAAGAATAAACAATACACTACAATACAATTCAAACAGTCCAGAAAAGCTCATAATCTTAATTGTAATCCTTGCATAATAATGGTCCAGACAGTATCAAGACTTACATACTTTAAAGGTATTCATATTGTGACTGTAATTACAACCCCAGTTCTGAGCATTTTACACACGAATGTAGAAAACATAAAATATTGAAACCAAGACATTTTGCTGTTTCATGAAAAATATAAGCTCATCTTGAATTAATGGCAGCAACACATCTCAAGAAAGGGAACAGGGCCATTATTATCACTGTGTAGCATCCACTCTTCTTTTAACAACAGCTCATAAACATCTGGGAACTGAGGAGACCAGCTGCTGGACCTTTGGGAGAGGAATATTTTCCATTCTTTTATGGACTTCCAGTTGATCAACAATGGTAGGTCTTTGCTGTATTTTGCATTTCATGATGTGCCAAATGTTTCTAATTGGTGAAAGGTCTAGAGTGCGGGCAGGCTCTATGAAGCCATGTCTTTGTAATATCTGCAGTATGCAGTTTGATGTCCTGCTGAAATATGCAAGGCTTTCCCTGAAAGAAATGTTGTCTGGTGGAAACTTATGTTGCTGTAAAACCTGTATATACCTTTCAGCCTTGATGGTGTTGTTCGAGATGTGCAAGTTGCCAGTACCATAGGCACCAATGCACCCCCATGCTATCAGAGATGCAGGCTATTTTAGCTATGTTCCATCCTATTTAGTCTGGAGGATGTGGCATCCGTGATTTCTTCTTTGCATTTGTAGACAGCACAGTGAACTGTTCACAGACTGATTTCTGAAAGAGTTCCCGACCCCATGCAGTGATTTCCATGACAGAATCATGCGTGTTTGTAATGCAATGCCACCCGAGGGCCTGAAGATCACCGACATCCAATAATCGTTTTCAGCCATGCCCTTTGCATACAGAGACGTCTCCAGAGTCTCAGAATCTTTTGATGATATTATGTGCTGAAGAAGATGAAATATTCAAAGTCTTTGCAATTATACATTGACGAATATTATTTCCAAATTGCTCCACAATTTCTAGACACAGTTTCTCATGGATTGCTGAATGTCTGCCCACCTTTACTTCTGAGAGACTCTGCCTCTCAAAGGTGCCCTTTTTACACCCAGTTACATTACTGGCCTGTTGATGGTTAATTTAATTAGTTGCAACATGTTCATCCAGCTGTTTCTTTTTAGTACCACTTACTTTTCCAGCATTTTGTTACCCTTATCCCAACTTTTTTAAGATGTGTTACTACCCCTGAGATCCACCCTGAGAAAGCATGGCGTATCCTTACACTGTTATGCAGATGACTGCCAGATTTATTTACCTCTAAAGCAGAAGGATGCCTTTTCTATCAAACCACTCCTGGCATGTCTAGATGGCATTGAAGCTTAGATGGCCTTATTTTATTTTACTTTTTAATTTTAATCCAGAGAAAACAGAGGTAATGGTGTTTGGACCCAGTGGCTCCTTTGTGCCCTCTTTTCTTGATTTGGGCCCACTGGCAGCATATTTTAAGCCCACTGTTACTAATCTGGGTTTTAGAATGGACAGTGGTTTTAAATTGGACAATCAAATTAAAGCTATAGTTCAGTCCACATTTTATCATTTAAGGCAGCTGGCAAGAGTCAAAGCCATTCTTCCCAGGCAGCAGTTTGAAATAGTAGTCCATGCTTTTATCTCATCCTGTTTGGATTACTGTAACACATTTTATATCAGAGTCAGCAGTCTTTATTCTCACATGTGCAACTGGTTCAAAATGCCGCAGCACAGCTTTTAACCAGTCCACATAAAAGGGAACACACAACCCCTATTCTGGCTTCACTCCACTGGCTACCTGTATATTTTGGAGGCCATTTTAAATTCTTATGTTTTTTTGTTGTTTTCTTTTTTTTTTATCTTTCAACAGTCCTGCCCCATCTTATCTCTCTGAGCTTCTTCACCTTTACACAGCTTCCCAGTCTCTCATGTCAGGTGATCAGCTGCTACCAGAAGTATCAAAATCCAACTGGAAGCTCAGAGGGGACAGGGCCTTCTCTATTGCTGCTCCTAATTTGTGGAATAACTTGTCCTTACACATTACAGAGGCCTCTTCATTGTCTATTTTATTTTTATTCTTTGGCCTTTGACCCAGCATGATGTTGACCTTTTTATTTAAATGGTTTTATTGCATTTAATTTTAGTTGTTTTTATGCCATCCATCCCTTTTCTTATCCAGTTCAGGGTCATGGGGTGCGCTAGAGCCTATCCCAACTCATAGGGCAAAGGGCTGTGTACACCCTGGACAGGTCTCCAGCCCCTCACAGAGTCAATACAGAGAGATGGACAACATCCACACCTAAGGGCAATTTAGAATTGTCAGTTAACCTAACCCTTTTGCATGCCTTTGAACTGTGAAAGTAAGCTGGAGCACCCAGAGAGAGCCCATGCAAGCACGGGGAGAACATGCAACATTATGCTCTGTACAGCACTTGTTCAGCTGAAGCGGTTTTAAAGTGCTTTATAAATAAAGTTGGCATGGTATGCCATCAAATTCAAATTCAAATTCAAATTCAAATTCAAAAAGCTTTATTGTCATTTCGACTACATATAGCTGGTGCAGAACATAGTGAAATGAAATAATGTTTCTCCAGGACCTGGTGCAACATATAACATGTAAACATATGACATGTGACAGAGACAGGACTAGTTAGAAAAATTTAAGTTTAAAAGATTTTTTTAAGAAAGAGATAAATAAATAAATATTAATAATATCAAATTCAAGATGAACTGGTAATTTTCATGAAAGAGTAAATGTCTCACTTTAAACATTTGATATGTTTTCTGTGATGTTTTGTGAATAAAATACAGATTTATGATATTTGCAAATCATTTCATTGTGTTTTTATTTATATTTTACCAAGTGTCACAAACTTTTTGGAATCAAGGTTGTATGACCACGTCGATCTATTGCGTATGCACAAACCATAAGGGAGTTGATTAAGTTTTGCAAGCAGAAGACATTTGTGATTGTACTTTGAAGTCTTTGTATTGTTATCCTGATAGTCTTAGATAAGTCTGCTTCTCCACCCTATGTCAGTAAAGGACTATTGTATGGGGGCATTGGTTTCCCTAAAAGGTAAGGCATGTATTGACAATCTGTGCTTTTGTTTTTCTTTGTTAATCTTTCATTATTTAAAAACAAACATTCAATCGTTTAATAGCTCTAAGAGTTTGGGTTTTTTTTTCAGGGAATGTTATCTTGAAGATAAGAGGTGCTTTATTGGACAGGAGTTGTAAAGCCCTTTCAGAAAAGAAGAATGAGTGGAATGGTGCAGTGCACAGAATGACATGATCCTCTGTGAGAAACCACAATGAAGACATACATACGAAGAGTCGGAGTAATTGGATCCTTTTTACTGTTACTATACATTTTCATCTTTTACATGACCATAGCTTGGAAATCAGGAAAATCTCCTGAAAGAGTTACTGATCAAGAACTTGTGAGGAGAAAACTCGACAGGATTGAACAGACATTAAACAAACTGAGTGAGTATAATTTCTGAAGTACATTTGCAAAACAAAAGATCTAGCATGAGTTCTGGCTTTATGATCTCATTGCAGTGGATTTGGAATGAAGTGAGTTTTATTTAGGAAATAAACATGTAAAGATACAACTGGGAAAAAGAAAGCTTTCGCGGGACTCTGTGAAATCTTCCAGAAAAAATTAAGTTACTGCTTCCATACAAATTAAGAGGGTAAGTAGCTACCAGGCTCTAATCAAATGCACTTGATGCATTGATCATTAGCCGCTGTGACCACCTCTATAAAAGCAGAAGTTTTGGCAGTTTGCTGATACACAATGCCGCAGTCTTCCCTAGGAGGTGATATCCTGCAAATTCACCTCAGGGTCAGACAGTGTAATACTCCAAGATGCTGCAAAAAACCCAAAAGCTACATCTCAGACTCTACAGACCTCAGTCAGCATGTTAAATGTTAAAGTTCATCGCAGTAAAATTAGAAAAAGTATGGCTTGTTTGGAAGGGCATCAAGGAGAAAGCCTCTTCTCTCTAAAATGACTATAACAGCACAGTTTAGGTTCGCAACGATGCATCTGAACAAACTACAAGCCTTCTGGGACAATGTCCTTTGGACAGACAAGATCAAAGTGGAGATGTTTGGCCATGACACACAGCTGCACAGTTGATGGAAACAAGTACAGCATATCATTTGCTTTTTTTGTTTGTTTGTTTGGTTGGTTGGTTGTTTTGGGGGTCTTTTGCAGCCACAGGACCTGGGCATTTTGCACTCAGTAAGTTGTTCATGATCTCCTCTGTATGCCAAAATATTCCCCAGGACACCAGCAAATCTATAGCAGAATGGCTAAAGTGGTGCACTGGTGCAGTCAAAGTTCAGACCTCAACCTACTTGACATGCTGTGGCAGGACCATAAGAGAGTTGTGCACAAATGAATGCCCACAAACCTCAATGAACTGAAGCAACATTTTAAAGAAGAGAGGGCCAAAGTCCCTCCACAGAGGTGTGGAACTCTGCAGGCCGATAAAGTCAAGCATTACTTCAAGATGCTGAAGGGGGTTATACACACCACTCAATACAGTACATAGTTTTCACATGGCCGCAGAGTCCTGTAAAGCTGTCAGTTTTTATTAAACAGGAACACATTTCAACTCCTGCACAAGCAATTGGCATGCACATAAGAGACAACTGTGTTTAAATCAGTAAGGTACACACTGCAAATTAATTAATCCAACAACTTCACGTACTTTAAATTATGCTTATTGTTGATAATATTTCTTTTCAATAAAACATCAACTACATGCATCGAGATTCTAAATGGCAGCGTTCACTAGAAACTTCAGTGCAGAGTTAGTGTAATAAGAAAAAAGAGTTCCTGAGATCATGTTGAATAAATGGCAAGGCTAAGATGATTTCTTTAGCTGTTTCTTCATATATGAGCAGTATGGCTTTGTATAGTTCTATAAGTCTGTATAGCATGATTTCTGATTGTGTGTGTGTGTGTGTGTGTGTGTGTGTGTGCAGGCTAAGCCTATTTTTAACAGAAAATTTAAAGTGAAATGCAAATTTGAAGTAAATTGCAACGCTGCAAGCAAATAACCCCGCCACAGGGGCCCACAAGCCTAGTGTTGGTCCCAGGCCCAGGTAAATGGGGAGGGTTGGGTCAGGAAGGGCATCCGGTGTAAAAACTTTGCCAAATCAAATATGAGGATTCATACACAACTTCCATACCAGATCGGTCGCGGCCCGGGTTAACAACGACCGCCTCTGGTGCTGTTAGCCAACAGGGTGCTGGTGGAATCTGTGCTACTGTTGGTTGAAGACCAAGGAGGGGGAGAGGGGGAAAGCGTGTTAGGAGGCAGAGAGAGAGAAGAAAAAGTAGGAGGGTGAAGGTGAGAGTAGGGACTTTAAATGTAGGGACTATGACTAGTAAAGGGAGAGAGCTGGCTGATATGATGGAGAGAAGGAAGGTAGATATATTGTGTGTGCAAGAAACCAGGAGGAGGGGAAGCAAGGCCAGGAACATCGGTGGTGAATTCACACTGTTCTACTATGGTGTAGGTAGGAAGAGAAATGGAGTAGGGGTAAGGGGTAATCTTGAAGGAAGAGTATGTGAAGAGTGTTCTGGAGGTGAAGAGAGTGTCAGATAGAATTATGACTTTCAAGCTGGAAACCGAAGGTGTGATGCTGAATGTTGTTAGTGCATATGCCCCACAAGTTGGATGCTACTTAGAAGAAAAAGAGGAATTCTGGAGTAAGTTGGATGAAGTGGTAGAGAGTATTCCCAGGGGAGAGAGAGTGGTGATTGGAACAGACTTCAATGGGCATGTAGGTGAAGGGAACAGAGGGGATGAGGAGGTGTTGGGTAGGTATGGTGTTAAGGAGAGGAATGTGGAGGGACAGATGGT
>VUQH01086719.1:0-11017 GCA_015106775.1 Etroplus canarensis | reverse complement strand
ATCCAGAGCAATGACAGCTCGGGAACCTTCTTGGATGAACCTTTTCCGGATCGGGAACAGGACCTTGCGACGCTCCAGGATTTCCTTGGGAAACTGGTCATTGACGCTAAAGTCCGTTCCTCTCAGCTCCCGGCCGCAGCTCTTGACCAGCTCTTTGTGTTTGTAATG
Organism: Etroplus canarensis; assembly: GCA_015106775.1. Taxonomy (NCBI): domain Eukaryota; kingdom Metazoa; phylum Chordata; class Actinopteri; order Cichliformes; family Cichlidae; genus Etroplus; species Etroplus canarensis. The sequence goes on along the minus strand of VUQH01086719.1, from coordinate 10,849 downwards.
CTCAAACTTTGCGATGATCAGTCGGGGTCTGTGTCCGTCAGGTTGTTTTCCTCCCAGGCGGTGAACGCGATGAAAGGTGATGGATTTCACCGTTTCCTCCAGGAATTTCAGGTGGGTCTGAATAAATTCTTTCACTGTGGTTTCGGGGTCCTCTTTCAGCCTTCTCCGGGACGCCTGCAAAGACTAAATTGTCCCTCATGCTGCGGGCCTGGAGGTCGATGATGGTTTCTTTCATTTTTTTATTCTCTTCGGAGAGCCAGCTCACTCCCTCCGTGAGGGATTTTACCGACTCCCGCAGGACCGCGTTTTCTGCAGCGAGTGTTTCCACTTGCCACTGGCTAAACTCCACTGACTCGTGCAGAGCCTGAAACTCTTTGTGGAGGAGCTCCATGAGAGACAGGCGTGCGTCGAAATAGGACAGTTTATTATCAATCAACTGCAGAATGTCCACCATGTCGCCGGCTGGAGCAGGGGACGCTTCAGGGGAGTCCGTAGCTCGGCACCTCTTGCTGGCTGGGGTACCCTTTCTTGTAGATGGAGTTGAGGTCGATTTTTGGTTGGGTTTTCCCATCACCAGGCGCTGAAAACACTCGTCGATGTATATTTGTAGACTGTCCAAATCTTCTTCTTCCAGAGTGCTGATGAAAATGTCTCCAATATATTGCTAGTTTTAACACTCTTTAATTTAATTTGGTTCAAAAAAGGATAATAAGTGAAGTCAATGACGCTCCACATTCAAATCTGCCGTGTTCTCACTGAAGTATTGTGTGGTCTCGTGTAGTTACGGCATGAACCAGCAGGCTGAGCCTTTAAATGGTCTCTCTCTATATATATATTATTGCTATCTGCTGTTTTAGCCTAGGGTAAGTGAGGCCAGAATACAAAGAAATATCCTAAGAATCTCTGCCCCTCCCATCTATATATACAGTATATATGTGTGTGCGTGTGTGTTACATCATCATTTTACTTATTTTTCTGTTTTACTTTATCATTTCTTTGACACAGTCATACTTTGCATTCAAGTCAATTCAAAAGCCCCAGCCCGTCGTAGTGTTGGAGTCTGCCGGACGTTTCTCTCTCTCTCTCTTGTCTCTTAGAGTTTTCAAAGAGCTGACAACAATCAGCAGACACACCTGCAACTGCTCACCTCTCTCCATAAACACACTGGCTCTGCAGTCCACTGTCATCACATAACTCAGCTTTCAGTGGCATGTTTGCTGCCTGAAGCTCCAGAGTGTGGGACGGAGGTTTATGAGGCTGGGGAGGGATTATCACAGAGCCACTTTACTTTCAGCTGCAGTTTTAGATTTAATAATACATTCCAGTATCTCCGTCCTACTTCATAAAATGAAAAACCCTGCTTTTAACCATGATTTCTCATACATCTTTCCTATCTTACAGAACACCAAGGAAATACAGAGTTTGGTGACGTTTCTTTGCACTCTTAGTAAAGCAGCATGTATAAGTAGATTCTTTTTAGCTATAAAATTCACACCTTCAGTTGTTTACTGTATCTGTGAAGAATAAATATCTTTGTCACTGATCAATGCAAATTACCTGTGTTCTTAGGAAGGAAGTACTGTACACAGTTCCTGTTTTCACCTGAGTTTCTTCTATGATCTTCTATTTTGCATGCAGGCTCACTATATAAGGTTTGCATCCACAGTAACAGCACACAGTCATCACCATGAAGCTCATTCTTTCTTTCTCCCTCATCTGGATGCTCTTCAGCACAAGTAAGAGTTTATGCATGACTGCCTCATATAGAATGGATGTTAGTTTATTTGCACTGGGTTTTATAGTTTGATGTATTTATTTTTTATTCTTGAAATGTGAATAATTTGCGTTTTCTCAAAATGACAAGACAGCCAGTAAAAACTGTCCACTTAACACAGAAATACTGAATCTGACAGGCTGAGACCAGTGGTGCACTCACCCATAAAGTCCACTTTGTTAGTTCAGTGTCATCATCACATGAGTGCTTGAACAGGTGGTCTCGGACACTGTTCATTTGGACTCAGGCGCAGCGCACACCACATGTAGTGCGATCCCTGCTTCAGTGGTCAGACGTGGTCTCTGACATGGTTAACTGGAAGCACAGAATCAGAGAGGTACACTGGTGAGTTTTCCAGTTCAGATCTGACACAGATACCGTGGCTTAAGGCTTATCTGCCAATACTGTGTACCAATACCAAGAGAGGCGTTAAATTATTACTCTTCATCAGTTTAAGGAACAGGCTGGGAGTCATTCTTTTATTGGTTTAGATATTGCACTCTAAATTTGTTCAATATTGTAACAACTATACAAACAATTGCACATCATTTGTTCAAATTTTAACAAATACACACGAGTATATACATATATATATATATATATATATATAGTGAGAAATGACAACAGCATCACAAAATAACTGAAAATTGTTGGTGCAGTGAGCATGAAATATCTGTTATCTTCGCTTTGCTGTTATCTTGCTGCATGCTACATTAGCTCTCATGTCAGCAGCCACTGCTGGTGTGTGTGGGGAAGTAAACACAGAAAAACAGAACTAAACTCAGTAGATCTGGCACGTTGTCACTGATATCCAGTCTAGTTTTTTTCGAGTTCGGATCTGACTGATTTTCCTTTTCAAGTATCAGTGCAATATCTATGCATCCCTAGTGAGCGCTGTCAGGCAGGGAACTCCAACACTTCCTCAACTCATGAATCTCACTGTGAAAGAGCACTTCTCACATCCTTATGTATGGATAAATAAATAAAAACGCTTGTGTTCCTTAATTAAAAACGTACCTTCAGCTGCTCCCTTGCATTCCCCACAGCGGATTAATCCACCGGATGCCCTTCCTTACATATCCTTCCATGGTGAGAGGGGCTTGTGTCCTCAGTTGGCAAATCTCACGTAGGCCACACTACTTAAGCTGCGTTAGCCTGCCCACAGTTGCTGCGCATCAGAAAGTCACTTTGCACTCGGATCAGTAAACACAGCAACAACTGCAACAGGGAAGAGGCTCCATAATCCATTTATTATGTTTCCACACCATTTTGATGCTTGCTTTCTGAATGATGAGCTGTTTGTAGGCACCGATCACTGGATTATGTAATATCATTTGTTTGACCAAGATGCCTGTCTATATTTAGAGTAAAGGAACAGCTCATAATTTGAAGCACACCACAGAGTTTTAAGGCTGCCAGTGGAGCTGGATCACTAGGGATTACTGATGACTGCTGACAGAAGCAGCAGGATGAAATGTACAGGGCTACACTCTCTGCTCAGAGTCAACCAAATGCTGCCACAGTGATCAGATGGCACATCACAGTGAAAATAGATAAGGACTCAAAGCATACTGCAAAAGCAACACAGCACAAAGAGATGAGATATTCTTCAATGGCCAAGTCAGTCAACTGATCTCAACCCAACAGAGCAGCGTTTCAGTTACTGAAGACAAAACTGAAGGCAGAGACCCACAAACAAGCAGCAACAAGCAGTGAAGGCCTGACAGAGCAGGAAACACAGCATGTGGTGATGTACATGGAATCTAGATATTAAAACAGTCCCTATTTAAAATTTAGTTAATTTGTCCCATTACTTTTGAGCTTCTGAAAACGGGGGACCATTTATACAATTGGAATGCTTTAAATCCCCAACAGTTAATGCAGTTCTTTGGTCAGACCCCTTTAATTAAAGCTGAAAGTCTGCCTTTCAATCACACTTTAACTGCTTGATGTGGTGGTGCACAGAGGAACTAAATGCAAAGAAATGTGTCACTGTCTCAAAACTAATGGTCCTAAACTGTTTTGTAATAATGCCTAGCCTGCATTTTTCTGACTCACTGGTGATAAATTGACATGCTTGTTTACCAATGAGGCAGCTGTTACACCAACCCCACCAGCAGAACTTGTAAATGTAAATGTTGTGCAGATGGGAATAATCAGTACATATAACGGTAGATGCCTAAAAAAAAATCATGTCCTGGACATGAAAATGAGGGCGTGAAATTTGTGAACAGAACCATGAAAAAAATGTCTAATTCATGTCCACAACTTTTGACTCAAGCCTGGAGGTCAAAACTACTTTATGAACAGCTGTAAGACTGTATTGGGTTTTCACAGCCTTTTTAATGGATTTTAATGCCTTTTTATTATGAATACAGCTTCATATCATAGAAGATTCCCTGAAGCCTGATTTTGTTGCTCTGATTTAGTATTTTTTTAAATTATTATTTTAGTATTTATTTGTGTGGTGTAATGGTCACATCTTTTGTGCATGTTTATTCATTTATCATCCTTTAACTGATACATATTTGTTCTGCAGCTGGAGCCCTTATGTGCTTGGATAGTAGCTCCAACTCAACCAAGTCATGTGAATCCAGTGAATACTGTTCAGCAGCTGATGTACATGGTATGTGCAAAAAGTGTAAAGCTATGGTTTCCTTACTGTTACTTACCAGTTTGGTTGTAGATTATTTGAGTCTGTAGCTTTTTCAGTTGCAGTAATAGATTTGACTTTTAATTCACAGGCAGCCCAGGAAATCAGCAGTTAAAGTCATGCGTGTCATCCTCTTTCTGCAATCTAAAAGAAAACAAAACAATTTCTTTCAACATTGGCTTCTACAGTCTCACTGCAAGTGTTTACTGCTGCAACTATACTACCTGCACCAACATGGTTACTCATCGTAAGTAAACAGGAAGCAGGATTTACAGTATCTGTCCAAATACTGTTGACCAGTGAGCAAGCAGAAAAATGTTGATAACACTTTGCACCATATTTAATTTTATTTTTTTTATTTTGTCGTAAGAACTTGAGATCCCCAGCAATAGCAGTCTGCGATGCTTCACTTGTAAAGGTACTCTCTGTAAGGAGAAACTTACTTGCAATGAAAAACAGGACCGCTGCATTAGTGTGGAAGGTGAGATCTCAAGTCACATATTGATTAATGATTAAATATGAATCACTGTTACCTTCAAGTATCCCTTATAATTTGCTGTTTCTGCGAAAATGTGTCTATTAAAAGAGTTTTTTTTCTTCTGTCTACAGTGAAAGCTGGGAACAAGACTATGTCAGCCTATGGTTGTGCTTCAAAGAACCTGTGTGAAACTACTTTTGATTTGCCCAGTTTCTTACCCAGTGATGTTAATTTCACCAGCACGCCAAAATGCTGTCAAAGTAATCTCTGTAACTCAGCCTGGACTGTCAAACCAAATGCTGTCTCTTCTATGCTCAGACTCCTTATGCTTATGTTCTTTTTGAACCAATAGCAGGGGTGTTTAGTATCTGGAAATGAAGCAATAAGACTTACCTGGTACAAAATGATTGATCTAAAACGCTTAACAGAACATTTGTATCATCTATTTATCCGCTTCATTACTTCATATATATTACATATTTTGCATCTTTGAAAACTTTGGATGCTGAAATTTCAAACTTTTTTTTCATTTTCCTCTAAATAATATCAAATATTTAGGTTTACAAACAAAGTTCTAGCTTTATTACTTTTGAACTGGGGTGTTCAGACATTGTTGAACCAGGAGGATAAAGAACAAATAAAATGCATTTCTGTTTGTCTGATTCGATGCAAAGTGCAAACCAAAATGAACCTCCTGGAAGCATAATATCTGTTTCCAGGGGTTGTTTCCACTTTCTACAGGGGAGCTACAAAAACACAAATACATGGATTCATGTAACAACCTGTCACAAGCAAAGCAAATACAAATAAATAGAGGACAAAAAGGAAAAATATATAAAGCAAGATTTCTTCAAGCATGATAGAAAAAGTTCTTATTATCCTGATTCATCACTCCACCTTCATTTACTTAGTTGATTTAGCAAATCTTATTATATGAACTTTTATGTTTCTCTGCATTAAATCTATGCAGACAGGGTTTTTTTCTGTATCTCTGTCTGCCTGTTGTTATATGATAAATATATAAATATATAATAGCTCATATGTTCATTTTATCTTATCATAGATATTATCTCCTGTATGTAATTTCCCTCTGGGATTAATAAAGTAATCTAATTCGGATTCTTTCTTGCCTATTTCTTTGTGTACCATGTATGCAACTGTGTGCACAAGCACTGCAAGCAAAGCCTTAAACAACACACTCATTTGTGAGAATTTTTTGAGGAATACTGATTACACCAGTGGCACTGTAAATATTCTTATCTTTGCCCAGTGGTGAAAGTGTATTGAAAAAACTGGAACCGTGTTCCAGCACCTTCAGTTAATAAGTAGTTCAAATCTGATCTGGCAGATTAATACACAATACAGTGTAGCTGTCCCTACCACTGATGCCACGGAGACAGTTAAGTCACTCCATGGTCCCCTTTGTTCTCAAGCTTTTTAAAAAACAAATTATTAATTAATTTATTTATTGCATGCATATGTATTCACCCCCTTTGCTACAGAGCCCCTAAATAAGATCTGGTGGCTTTTAATTCTAACACTATATATACACTATCCATTCACTGTCAGGGCACTTTGATACAAAAAATATTCTACATGGACAAAAATATTGGGCCACCTACATCATTCTCCTTCAGGATCTTTTATGACATCACAACCTAAATCCATAAGCACCCCCCACCACCTCACCACCCCTGCAGCTATCACAGCTGCCACTATTCTGGGAAGGCTTTATACAAGATTTTGGAGTGTGCCTGTTCAAACTTATGCCCATTCATCTAAAAGACTATAGGTCAGAAGCTGATGTTAGACAAAAGGCCCTGCCTTGTAATCTTTGTTCTAGTTCATTCCAAAGGTGTCGGATGGGGTTGAGGTCAGGGCTCTGTGTGGGCGGGCCAAGTTCTTTCACACCAAACTCATCCAGCCATGTCTTTATGGAACTTGCTTTGTGCGATGGGACACAATCATGTTAGAACAGAAATGGGCCTTCCCCAAACTGTTTTCAAAAAGTTGGAAGCCTAGAATTGTCCAAAATGCATTGGTAAGGCTGAAACTTTAAGATTTCCATTTACTGGAACTAAGGAGACCAGGCCAAGTTACTGAGTGAGCAGAGCTTTGGTGACTTTTACACACCAAGTGCCTCAGCACTTGGTGACCCCTGCTCTGTAACTTTATGTTGTCTGTCACTTCCTGGCTGAGTTGCTGTAGTTCTACATGCTTCCACTTTGCAATAATACCATTTACAGCTGATCATGGAATATCTAGGAGGGAAGAAATTTCATGAACTGACTTGATTGCAGTGGTCGCATCCTATTACACTACCACAGTGGAATTCAGTGAGCTCTTTAGAATGACACATTCTTTCACAAATGTTTGTAAAGGCTGATTACATGACCATGAACTGAATGAAACACCTCAATTCAGTGATTAAAAGATTAGGACTAGTACTTTTGTCTATATCGTGTACCCTTGCATAAAAAAATTGATCCTTCCCCACCCTGACCCTCAGACATCACCCCAAAGCTCTGCAGCCTTTAGGCAATGCAGGATCAAGATAGAGATGACCTTTGGTGGTCCTCATCAAGTCTTGATTTGCAGTAACAGTCTCTGAAGCCGGAGGGCCTTGGCAGACTAACATATGAAGCTTTTCACAACATTGCCAGAATTAGAAATCAAAGAGACCCATTGATGGTACCTGATTGCCCTCTCCAGCACAGCAATCTGACAGGCTTTCACAGATCATGTGTTATTGTAACAAAAGATGAAGGAAAACAAGATATGTTCCTCTTATTTGTTCAAACAGCTTTGACTGGAAAAGGGGAAAATGTATACAATGCCATGCTTGACAGAAACTCCAGCCCTTTCCTCTTTTTTATTTATTTTGTTTAGGTCCATCACACTGTCACGCACACAGATCACACGGTGACTTATTATTGGCATCTGATACATAAATTTGCATAAAGATTAAACACCAGCAAACAGTGATAAGAGTCCATGGTATCTTGCTCTTATCTCTGTGAGCGTGTTTACTGAGCGCTCAGGAAAAACCACAGTATTTCTTTTAGCCGCAGAGGTGAGACTTTTCATACCTGATGGCATTTATGAATATACATTTAATTCTTTACTACCAAAGCATGTATACATCACCAACAGACACAACAAACTGATATGCAAGGCCAGTAACATTGTGGGTGTGGAGCTGGACTCTCTGACAGCGGTGTCAGAGAAGAGGACGCTGTCCAAGTTAAGGACAATATTGAACAATCCTTCACAGCCTCTCCGTGACGTGCTGGACAGACAGAGGAGCACGTTCAGCAGCAGACTTATTCTACCACAATGCTCCACAGAACGCCACAGGAAATCATTCCTACCTGTGGACATCAAACTCTATAACTCCTCATTGTGACTCCTTGACATTTTCACATTGTAAATATTTATATTTTACATATTTTACAGTGTTTAACTTTAGAGTTATGTTTCCTATATATGGCAATTCATACAGACAGGTGTATTTTTTATTTATTTTTTTAATCATATTTCTTACCTTGCATATTTATATCTACTGTCTTTGAATTGTGTATTTATTTACATATGGCCGAGCATCTGTAACAAAATACAGTTTCCCCCCTGGGATTAATAAAGTATTCTGCTTTTGATTAATACACACAGAAAATCTGATATGACTTCAGAGCACCCAGCATAATTAACCACGCAAAGCAGTCACATGACTTTCCAGCTCTTGTCCAGCTCATGTGTTCACACATTCGCCTACAAAAGCTTAAGTACAGGTTTGAGTGTAATACCAATTTGTACCACAAGATGAGGCAGTGAGCCAATCTAACTTCTATGAGTCAGTCTTTTTGGATCCACACCTGACATCAGTTAAAGTGAGAGTGAGGTTAAAATTGACTTGAACTGAATATTTTGCCCATATCTGAAAATACAGTAACTCAGACAGACTCACTAGATAGCTGTATTTAATTTCCCATGGTTCAGCTGTGAAGATGGGGAAATAATATTGTTAGACGGGAGGAGAGGTTCCATGCTGTAGTCACGTGAGACCATGCGAGACTTCAGCGTTACTGAAGTAATGCTACTGATTTCAAACATTTCACTAATTAGCCTTTTTCTGCCAACTTAAATTAGAAAAGTGTCAAAAGTATCATCAGCACTCTGGAGGACAGCGAAGAAGATCTGGACAGTTTGCAGGTATACATCGATGAATGTTTCCAGCGTCTGGTGATAGGGAAACCAAACAAAACACTGGCTTCCGCCGCGTCCACCAGCAGGTGTATGCCAGATAGCAAGAGGAGTCGAGCTGTGGACTCTCCTGAAGCGTCCTCTGCTCCAGCCGGCGACATGGAGGACATTCTGGAATCAACTGATAATAAACTATCCTCCTTCGACGCATGTCTGTCTTTAACGGAGCTCCTCCACAAAGAGTTTCAGGCTCTGCGTGAGTCAGTGGCGTTCAGCCAGTGGAAGGTGGAAACACTCGCCACAGAAAACCCGGTCCTGCGAGAGTCGGTAAAATCCCTCACGGAAGGAGTGAGCTGGCTCTCTGAAAAAAATAAAAAAATGAAAGAAACTGTCACTGACCTCCAGGCCCACAGCATGAGGGACAATCTAGTCTTTGCAGGCGTCCCAGAGAAAGCTGAAGAGGACCCCGAAATTACGGTGAAGGAGTTTATCCAGACCCACCTGAAACTCCCGGAGGAAAAGGTGAAATTCATCACCTTTCATCACGTCCACTGCCTGGGAGGGAAATGACCCGACGGATGTAGACCCCAACCGATTGTAGCCAAGTTTGAACATTATAAACACAAAGAACTGGTCAAGAGCCGCAGCCGGGAGCTGAGAGGAACGGACTTTAGCGTCAACGACCAGTTTCCCAAGGAAATCCTGGAGCGTCGCAAGGTCCTGTTCACCCAAGGAGGTTCCCGAGCTGTCATCGCCGTGGACAAACTGTATGTCAACAGGCAGCTGTATAGAGACCGGGAAACCACGCCATGGTTGTAATCTGATGTCAGGTGATCTGTATCCACACCATCATCTTATTTCTGTTTTCTTTTTTCCTCTTTTTTTTCATCTCCATCGGTTCAATATACATGTACACACAGCGTAATCACTGCCGGTTTATTCATCATTATGTGTTGTTTTTCTCGCCAGTGTCGCATTAAGTTAAAATGGTACATCTCCCCTTCATTATGACTGTTTTTTTCTGTTTTATTCTTTTTGTCTTTCCACATCTTTTCTTTTATTTTCCCACACACGGCACATGTTCATGTCACTGTAGCTGCTACGGTTTGCCTAACACACAACACAAATACTTACAGCACACATGCAAACATACAGTGTAGATACAGATACAAACATAGCCACACACACCCATAACGACACACACACACGCTCGAGACAGACACACGTCAGCACACACACCTAGTTTTAAGATGACCACACTGAGGTTTGTCACAGGGAATGTACATGGAATTGGCTCCAGAGAAAAGAGACTTAAAATTATTAATCAGTTAAATAACTTTCAGGCTGACATTGTCTTTTTACAGGAGACTCACATGTCTAAGACATCTGCACACACACTCACCTCTCCACAGTTTCCTCACATGTACTCAGCCTGCTACAATTCAAAACAAAGAGGCATAGCTATACTGATTAACAGGAAGACACATTTCACCAACAGAAACATCATAACAGAACCAGAAGGTAGATTTATAATACTTAATGTATCTATTCAAAATATGGACTTCTGCCTTGCTAGTATATATGGACCAAATGTTGATGACCCCTCCTTCTTCCACACTTTCTTCACTGCACTTTCTGATCACTCTGATGCCACACTCATAATGGCCCTCATTTATCAAACTTGCATTTAACCCAGAAACTGACAGACTGAGTACAGCAGTGAGTCAAAGAAACTGGCAGTCTG
>VUQH01086716.1:0-10495 GCA_015106775.1 Etroplus canarensis | reverse complement strand
ATCACACCTTCAGTTTCCAGCTTCAAAGTCATAACTCTGTCTGATACTCTCTTCACCTTCAGAACACTTTTCACATACTCTTCTTTCAAGATGACCCCTACTCCATTTCTCTTCCTACCTACACCATAGTAGAACAGTTTGAATCCACCTACGATGTTCCTGGCCTTGCTTCCCCACCTGATTTCTTGCACACACAATATATCTACCTTCCTTCTCTCCATCATATCAGCCAGCTCTCTCCCTTTACCAGTCATAGTCCCTACATTTAAAGTCCCTACTCTCACCTCCACCCTCCTACCTTTCCTTCTCTCTCTCTGCCTCCTAACACGCTTTCCCCCTCTCCCCCTCCATGGTCTTCGGCCAACAGTAGCATAGTTTCAACTGGCACCCTGTTGGCTAACAGCACCGGAGGCAGTCGTTGTTAACCCGGGCCACGACCGATCTGGTATGGAAGTCGTGTTATGAATCCACATGTTTGATTTGGCCAAGTTTTTACTTTGGATGCCCTTCCTGACGCAACCCTCACCATTTACCAGGGTTTGGGACCGGTACTAGGAGTACACTGGCTTGTGGGCCCCTGTGGCTGGTTTAACAGTGGTGGGTATACCATAACAAAAAATGTCAATGTCTCAATAATTTGTCATGTGACCTTGACCATCAGTTACAGCTTGACTTCTGTGACTCTTCCAGTCTCTCTGTATCCCTTTTGCAACCTGCTGATGACACTCTGTGATACTCTAAACTCAGTGCCCACTTCCCTCTGAGAACATCCTCTTCGAAGCCTCGCAATGGCGAGGAACTGCTGATCAATTGTTAGGTGTCATCTTGGTCTCATAATGTCAAAATGTGAACAGCATGATGAAGAGGGCTGTTTAAATACCAATTCAAATTGAACCAGAAAATGTATTTGGTCGATTCATTGATCAAACACCAGTTGTGAATTTTGCCGTTAAGCACCTTGTTAGAGAACGGCAAGTTATGCAAAAATTACTGAAACACTGAACAGTTGGACATGTGCATTCAAAAGTGTAGAGGAGGTCAAATTAAGTTCACCTGTAAAAATTATAGTGCATTTTAGGTGCATCCTGAAATTTCCCCCGAAAGCTGAATATCCTTAACTTTTTTGTGAGTAATGTATATATGTCATGTTTGGTGAATACCTCAGGTAGCAGAAGCTCAGGATAGATGAGGAGCAGGAACAGAAACCATCATGGAAGGACAGGCCCCTGCATGGCATGTACCACCGGCAGATAGAAGAAGTGGCTGATGTTGAAAAATTCTTCCAATGGCTGGACAAAGCTAGACTGAAAGCCCGCACAGAGGCACTAATGATGGCAGCACAGGAACAAACTCTGAGCACAAGATTAATAAAGGCTGAGGTCTACCACACCAGGCAAGACCCTAGATGCAGGCTGTGCAGCGATACCCGAGAGACAATTCAGCACATAACAGCAGGGGGCAAGATGCTAGTGGGCAGGACATACATGGAATGCCATAACCAAGTTGCAGGCATAATATACAGGAACATCTGTGCCGAGTATGGCCTGGAAGTCCCAAGGTCAAAATGGAATACACCTCCAAAAGGTGGTTGAGAATGACCAAGCTAAGAGTCTGTGAGTCTTCCGGGTACAAACGGATAAACTAGTGATGGCCAACCAACCAGACATAGTAGTGGTGGACAAGCAGAGGAAGAAGTCCCAGTGGTAATCAGAACACTCGGGGCAGTGACCCCAAACTGGGAGAGTGACTCCAGCAGATTCCAGGAACAACATCTGAGACCTCTGTCCAGAAGAGTGCAGTCCTAGGAACAGCTAAGATACTGTGCAGAACCCTCAAGCTTCCAGGCCTCTGGTAGAGGACCCGAGTTTGAAGGACAAAAAATTAGGTCCATACATTTTGGGAGAATCACATCTTTTTTAAGCCACAGTGTAGCGGTTTACACATTCGCCTTATAAGACCTATAATCCCTATATGACTTTCCTGATAAGAGGAAGGTCATATAGACATAAGCCCCTCTCACCATGGAGGTTTGCGGCAGGAAGGGCATCTGGTGTAAAACGTTTGCCACATTACCAATGAAGCTCAATCCGCTGTGGCGACCCACTGGGAAAAATACAAGGGAGTAGCCGAAGGTACATCCCCACACAGGATTTTAAATCAAACAGTCAAAATGTGATTGAAGTACAGACTTTTGGCTTTAATTCAAAAGATAAAAGAATTGCAGCAACTGTTTAGGAATTACAGCCATTTTCATAGATAGTTCCCCATTTTCAGAGGCTTAAAAGTAATTGGAAAACTGAGTTGATTCTATGTGCTGAACTTGCATTTTGTGGCTATTCTCTGTAACTCTCAATATGAGATCCAAAGAGATGTTGATGCATAAAAGGAGGACATTATTAGGCCGAAAAAACAAAAATTAGCTTTTAGAGAGTTGACAAAACCTTGAGGAGTAGCCAAAAGTAAGAATTTGTGTGAGACGCAAACACACCTATTTCTACCATTTTATGGTGATCTCTAAACACTGCTGTTTCAGTCACAGATCTGTGTTGTTAAAAATATTGCATATTCTTACTTTTTATATGTTAATTTTATATTAATTTTATATTACATTTTTCATTGTAGACAGCAAAGAACATAATTGCACAGGGAAATGTGTTTCCCGTGCATATGACAGTAAATTTGATTTGATTTGATTTGATTTGATTTGAAACAACAATCTGGAATGTTCTGTAAAAGAATGATTGCACTGGCCAGCTCAGCAACAGCAAAAGTGAAGTAAAACTGCAGTAAAGGGCTTTAAAAGAAGCCTTACATTTAACCATTTCATGAATGGTAGTTAGTGGGCAGCTATTCAAAAGTCATTTTCTTTAATATGTATGTGTTTTGTATCTATAGTGGCAAATCAGTGGCCAAAAATCTTAACTGAACATGTCATAATTTATGCATGAAAGGGTTAATATAATGGAAATTTGCCCGTATTACTTTTAAGCCTCAGAAAATGGGGTAGTATGTACAGAAATGGCTGTAATTCCGAAACAGTTATTTAAACTCTTTCATTAAATGTCCTGAATCACAGCTGAACATCTGCAATTCGATCACACTTAATGAAAATTTGATTTAAAATCCACCGTGGTGGTGCGTAGAGGCAAATTATCAAAATGCATCATTGTCCCAAAACTTAATTATGAATTTTTATTTTTCTATTCCAAATTTAAAAATTTACAACTAGCAATAAGAAAAATAAATTGCACTGAAACACTTTTTTTTAACATTTAAATGAATTGTTTGAGATTGTGTGTGGGAGAGAGGCACACACAGACACACACACAGACACACACTTTTATCATTTTAGGGTGATTTCTGAAGGCTGCTGTTTCGGTCACAGATCTCAGTTGCTAAAAATATTAACACAAATCTGACTCACCTGTAGTTGTTATGTTGTGCTTAAAGCAGTAATCTTAACAAGCAGATGCAGACTTTTTCTGTCCTGGTTCAACCATTTCAGGCCACATACAGGCAGCCGTGCATAAGGCTGTTGGGACAGTAAGCAATGTGAACTCAGGATGGAAAAGGGCACAGTGAATTTACATTAAAACCATGCTGGAACTAAACACCAGTTAAAACAAAAGCACACAATCCTTGAAGACCCATAATAGGGTGTCAGGTATCTGTAAGGGAAAGTAAAAACGATTTTAAGTAGATACGGAGGTTAACATACGTGTCTTGAATTTTTCAGACACTAAAATTTCTCAGGCTATTTTTTCTGAACTCCAGTTACCTGAAAACTGTATTGTCACAACAAATTGTTTCTAATATTTATTCTGAACTAAGCCACCATCTAAACAAGTATCCTTCTAAGTGGAACAATTCATACTTTACTGCCAGCTGTAAACTTACCTCATTCAGTATTTACTTCGAGACTTCATACCAGCCTCAAATATGCCTGTATAAACATGAAAAACTCTGAAACACACACAGCTGAATAGATACAGTGTATCCCACCTCGTTCCAGTCAAGGTTGCGATTTCAGGCCGCATTAAAATGTTGCAGTGGGATTCATTAGCAAAAATGCACATAATCATGCCTCAGACTTATCTTTAGTAAAGCGCCTCTCAGGCTGCTGTGTGTGTGGGGTGAGAGCTTCTCCAAATAAACATACTCTGCGATATGTATGATTCAGACTTTTGACAGATGTTCCTCTTGGAGGTGTGATGTCTGCTCTGGTGAGGAGGTGGAATATATTAAGAAAAAAAAAAGAATAGCAGTAAGCAGAGGCAACATGAGATCTGTGCAATAATAGCTTGTAATCTAACATGGACTGTTAAAATGAATGTGGCAGTTCTGTTGTTTCGTAATTAATCTTAGCATCTCTTCTTTCATCCAATTGATGTTTTCATGATTTTATTACTCTAATTATGATGTGCTAATAGCACATGTCTCAGCCAGCTAATGGCTTAATCTGGCACAGGCGGAAAATATGATGTTCCTCCTCCACGCTCCAACACAGACAATATTGAATTTCACTCTGGGTTAGATGTACTTATTTACAGAACACATGCGATGAACTGCTGTTTGTGACTCTGGCTAATCATTAAAGATTCTTGCAAAAGCTTAAAGCCAGACAAGTGGTAGATCACTGAGACTACACCGTGCTGTTGAGGAAAACGAAATGAAAGTCATCATTTTGTTGACCTCCACACCTTCATTTTTAATTGAGGTCAGCACTGATTGACAACATTATTAATTATTTGCGCTTGATATTACACGATAACCTAGTCCTTCATTTAACCCCAAGATCAAATGGACTTGTCTGTTGTAAGCAAATGAGGGGAGTCAGTGCATGTTTGGCTTGACTGTGCTGTGCACTGTAATGAAACAAAGAACTGTGAGTTTTGAAATGGAATTAGAAGCCCCTTTTTTTTTACACAAACTAATTTTGGAGCAAATGAAAAGACCACAGAGATAAGTCAGACTAATTCATCCTTTCCCATCACAAAATCTCCAGTGGTCCTCCCCTCCTAAAGCCACACACCAACTATGATGAATTTTTAATGCAATATTAAACTTCTCTACTGTTTTTTTTTTCCAAGGACATTTTGTTCATTCGGTGGTGATTAATTAGAAGTATGTTTTGATCAGAAGAGGTTCGTCCATGGAGGCAAGAGGAGGTTGCTCCTCCTTTGTTTTTAAGAGGCAAGATAGAGATCGAAATGTAAACAAGAGTAATTGGTTGAAAAAATAGCAAAATCTCACCATTATTCATAACATATTTTTTCTCACTTCTTTGGAAAAAATCCATTATTGCTATTCTTATTAAAATTCTTCAACAGCTAAACCTGCAGGGCAGGCAGGGGGTGAAAGATCAGTCTGTGTGAAGTGTTGGTGGGAGGCGGAGGAGGAAGTAGGCTTCTGTTTATCCTCCCTAAGGCCTGACCTCTTATATCAATTTAATGCACTTTTTTAAATGCTTATCTGTTCTTGACCAAAACATAAAATCGTGTATTTGAAATATTTGATGCTTTCTCGAATAACTTTAAATTTTTCATGATTTTTGTTCATCCTTTGGTACATCAGAGAGTGTTGTGTAGAGTTCCTGCTGTAACATAGGGAATGCTGCTTCACTTTTTTGTTAGACTGACAGGTTTTTCATTATTGTTTTCATATACAACCCACTGTGTGTATGTGTGTGTGTTTTCCAATACTTTTTGTGAGCCATTGTGTTACCGCTTTACCCAACAAAAAATAAATCCTTTAAATAAAATAAAGTGCATTGATTGTAACTGCCTTCTGAGCTAAGTGTTTTCTGAACTAAAGCCCTACTGACAGAATAACATAATTTGCCGGTTCTTTATTTTTGTACTTCACTGTACTTTGTGTATAAATCTAAACTTGTGTCCTTGTGTCATGGATTGTTATGTGCTGAATTATTTTTTATGTCTCCTAGTTGGCTACAGCTGAGGCATTGTATTTGGGGCTTCATCATCTGTCTAATTCTTTTGAACACTTTGAGGGAATTTCTTTAAAGTTGGAATACATGTTCTAATGGACTCAGTGATGATCTGTTTAGAATTTGGTCGTTACAGTAATTGTGGAAAAAAAAAATCCACATATACACTATATGGACAAATGTGTTTAGCCACCTACACATTACAAATACAGGAGTGTTTATGACATCCCATTCTGAATCTATAGGCATTAATATGGAGTTAGTCTCCCCTTTGCAGCTATTTTTAGCTTCCGCTCTTCTGGGAAGGCTTTCTATAAGATTGTGGCGCGTGTCTGTGGGAATTTTTGCCCATTCATCCAGAAGAGCACCATTGAGGTCAGACGCTGATGTTGGACGGGAGGGCCTGGCTCGCAGTCGCCATTCTGGTTCATCCCAAAATTGTTTGATGGGGTTGAGGTCAGGGCTCTTTGTGGGCCAGTCGAGTTCTTCCACACCAAACTCATCCACCCGTGCTTTAATGGACTTTGCTAATGCACTGGGGTACAGTCATGCTTGAACAGAAAACTTTACAGTTAACACAGTCCAGTCAGGCAGGTAATGTTCACCTAACCCTGACTCCCAGATAGGGAAGTCAGGGTTCTCTAGCTAAGTATAGATAAATAGATTTTGTAATTAACAAAAATATATTAATGGATTTTGTTGCCCTGAAAACTCTTGAGTTAAAAATCATACTGAAATACAAAATTGATGATGTGAATAAATAAAAAATATCATTAAATAAACCATATCATAAACAACTACATCCAAAGCTTGGCATTGTGCTTGGTGATGTAAGGCTTGCTTGCAGCTGCTCGGCCATGGAAACCCAATCCGTGAAGCTTCCATCACAGTTTTTGCTCTGATGTTAATGCCAGAGGACATTTGGAACTCTGCAGTTATTGAGTCAGCAGTTTTAGCAACTTTTATGCACTATGTACCTCAGCACTGGGTGATCCCGCTCTGTAACTTGGTCTGCCACTTTGTAGCTCAGTTGCTGTGTTTCCTAATTGCTTCCACGTTGCAATAACATCACTTACATTTGATTGTGAAATATCAAGGAGGGAAGAAATTTCACGATCAGCCTTCTTGCGATTGTGGCATCCTATTAAAGAACCAAGCTCTTTAGAATGACCCATTCTTTCACAAATGTTTGAAAAGGCAGACTGCATGGCTAGATGCTTTATTTTATACACCTGTGGCAATAGGACTGAATGAAAAATCTGAATTCAATGATTAGGAGGTGTGGCCCAATACATCAGATGTCCAAAATGACCCAGCAAATCTTTACACATTCCTCTTGGAAGTCACACCCTTAGCGCCTTTGCTTGTAATATTAAACCAGTCATAATACCTGTGGTTATTAACAGCTATATTCACTTATATGAGGTTGTTTTAGGGCCCTTGCTGGAATCATGTTCTTGTTTTCTGTCAGAGGACCATCATTTTTCTTTAAGTCCAGTCTAATAAACCCGAGGCTCTATCTATTTACAGTCTTATCTGAGCAATTAATATAAACGCCTTAAAGGAATTACTTCCTAAAGCAGTTGTAAAGCTGTGCTACTGAGGATTGTAACTTTCTTTTCTTCAGTTATTTTGTTTGAAATGTGCTGTAATGTTTCCACTTTGCTATAACTCCAGGGGGGTATATCTAGCTTTGGTGTCAGACACTCTGAAAGATTGGCGCACAATTTTACAGAGGCATTCAACAATCCATCATAAAAGAGAAATGCATTTTAGAAGAAGCACAGAAGCCAATTTCTCCAGTTGACAGCAGCCTCAATAGACCACAATGCAATGCAGCCTCATGATATGTTGCGGTTTGAGTGAGGGATGTGACTCTTTTTGACTTTCGCACTCCCCTACCTTCTACAGCTGAATCAAACAAGCTGATGGTCGTCGAAAGGCATTTAGAGAAATGCAAGAATCACTAACTGAAGTCAAAGCAGATGTGGCGAGTTGAGGGAAGTTGGATACTCAAAAGACAATTTGCATCAGATCTATGCTAAATCACTTCTGGCATGCACCAAACATCACAGATTGATGATATATAACAGTGTAAGTGTATCCAAGGGTGGATTTTTCCATTAAGTCTTCAGTCTGAGTTAGAGCTGAGGAACAAAAGAACTACTTCAATTCCCAGGGAGTCCAGATCAATGTCTCTCTCTTTAAAAAAAAATATTTGCACATTTCAGTACATTTCTAATAACTTCTCAAAAATCTAAATCCCATATCGAGTGTCCTATTATCATGGCGTATCTATCAATCAGCAATCACATGCCCTGGATTCCCTTAGTTTAAGCTTCTGCTCACTCAGTCAGCGACACTTCTGCTTTAATAGGATTTGACAGCTTATCTAGCGCTTTATGAAAAGTCGGGCACCGCAGACAGAATGAATAATATAACATGAAAATATTAGACATAACATTTTATGCCGTTTTATGGTCACAGCAGCCACGTTAATTTTTCAGCTCGGCTTGAAGCAGTTACTGCCTATTTAGCCCTTCATTTTATTATGATTCATTTAATTAGAGCTATTAAGAGAGTTTGACGGGGGACGCTGTAGTTCTGCCTACTGTGTCACTTTGATTCAGTTGAAAAGAGTTTGAAAGTGATACTTAAAAGAGAATGAAATGTTGACGAGGCACATTACAGCTTCTCCGAGTGAATTGGTGGACTGCAGTTTATACCTCTAGAGTGACAGTACAGTTTCTTTTATCTTTTTCTGCAAGGAAAAATTTTGATGCAACGTTTACGTCTACCTCAAAAAATGTGTTTTCCCAGAAACTAAAACCTCTTCATCATGTAGTTACAACTTCCCAGTCTGTCCTCACTATGTCTGATGGGACAAAGTGGTGTGTCAGTCAGCGCAAACTGAAAATGACGCAGCATCTCTGCCATCTTAAAATATAAATATCAGAAGGCCGACGTGTTCAGAGTGACAGTGCTGATGTTCCGCAGGCAGGTTTGCCATGTTTACTACATTAGTTGCTTATTTGTTTAATGCATACATGTAAATTTAATCATTTTTTAAACTATTGTTAAACTATTATATTATGGAATAACACAAATTGTGAACTGAAATTAGATCAACTTGTTCAATTTAACACTAGGTTTAGCAAGGTCTGTGAAAAAAAAAACTCGAAGTATAATTAATTAACAGAAAGGAAGATTAAGGTCTCCAAACATGCTTTCTAAGAAGCAAGCCAGACTATTTTTACAGCAGATGTGATTCAAGGTGGAAGCACAATGTGCAGCTCAAAGCACACAGAGATTATAGTACAACTCTATATACAGTTAGGTCCATCCATACACTTTTGTACAATGGCATATTTTTGTAATATTGCCTCTGTACACTACTGAAGTTTGAATCAAACAGTCAAACTGAGACTGGAGTGCAGACTTCCAGCTTTAATTAAAGGGGATTAACAAAAGTATTGCATGAAATGTTTAGGAATTACAGCCATTTTTATACACAATCCCCCATTTTTTTAAGGATCAGAAGTAACGGGGCAATTGACAAACAACTGGTTTCATGGCCAAGTGAGACCTTTTCCCTCATTATTCCATGACAAACTAAGCAGATCAAAGTTGACTGAAACTTTTCAATATTGAGGTCTAAACAATTGTTGATGCAAATAAAGGAGGACATTATTAGGCTGAAAAAAATAATAGACCTATCAGAGAGATAGAAAACTTTTTGAAGTGGCCAAAACAACAATCTTGAACAGTCTTAAAAATAATAACACACTGGCCAGCTCAGCAACAGCAAAAGGCCCCAAAGACCACAAAAGACAACTAAATTGGATGGTTACAGAATTCTTTACTTGGTTAAGAAAAACTCCTTCACAGTATCTAACCAAGTGAAGAACACTCTCAAGGAGGTAGGGGAATCATTGCCAGAGTCTACACTCAAGAGACGTCTTCATGAATGTAAATAGAGATTGTTTACAACAAGGGACAAGTCACTCATTACACTGAAGAACAGGAAGGGCAGATTAGCATTTGCCAGAAAACATTTAAAGCCCCTGTCACACCTTGACGATTTAACAAGCGACGTAGGAAAAAATCTGCCGTGCGTCAATGAAGCTATTGATAAGTTTTGTATGAGTTAAGAGCACGCTGAAGTACGCTGTATATGTCGTAGTATGGCAAGGTCGCCAGAAAATTTTGAGCATGCACAAAATTTACGACATTTGCCAGCATATGTCTCATATGTATACGTGGGCCATATCTTGCAGTTACGTTATGCATATGGTGACTCACGTTACTCATATGTCGAAATACATGGCGATAATATCTAGCATACCCGAAACGTATTAATAACCTATGAGTAATGTGTTTTTAACATATGTGTAACATATATTGAACGTTTGTGTTTCTAACACACAACTGCCGTATAATTGTGTATGTGCTGCGTTTGAGGGAAATGGTATAAATGGGCTTCAAATTGTGAATTGAGTCACATTCGTTGGTATTACGTTCTATATATGTTAGCAATATGTTACGTAT
>VUQH01086707.1:0-11357 GCA_015106775.1 Etroplus canarensis | reverse complement strand
ATATATATATATATATATATATATATATATATATACACCAAACATAGTTGTGTCAGGAAGGGCATCTGGTGTAAAACCTCTGCCAAATTACCAATGCGGCTCAATCTGCTGTGGTGACCCCTTTGGGAGAATATAAGGGAGAAGCTGAAGGTACATTTTTCTTAAGGAGGCTTGGTGCACTACACACGCACACACACACACACACACACACACACACACACACACACACACACACACACACACACACACACCTCCATGATTATATGAGCAGTGACATTCTGGACAGATGGCCACTAGTTGTAAAATTTGAACAAACTGCATATTAGAAAGCAACTTGAACCTTTGAAAACATGAAAATATTGATTGCTGCAGCTTTAATGTCAGTTACAATATTCACTTTACATAAATGCTGAAGATGTAACCACAGCTAGGAAATAAATGCTGGTAGTCTTCTTAATTGCAGTCAGTGCCTTGGACTGAAATGATAAATGTGTGAAATAGAATCTCCAGTGGCAAAAATATCCACATTTTTACCTCCCTGAGCTGCTTTCATTTTACTTTTGTTTTCACAGTTGATCTCAGCTTAGTTTTGTCACTTTAAAAGCACCCTGAAAAAACATGGCATACAGCACAAAGCATGTCTTTAACATTCCTTTATCATTAAACACTCTGATCAGCTTTCAAATGGCAGCAAGGAGATTCCTGACATCCTAACTGCAATGAAGGAGTGCTTCTGAGAGGGGAAGGGCCATCCCCAAGCCATCATTAGAAAAGATGCTGAACGTTAGCTGCAGAATTAAAATGCATTCAGCAGAACTGTTTCTCCTCCCTAAAGCTGTGTTCGTGCATCATTTAGCAACTTGCGAGCTTGCTTTTCTAAAAGACATTCATGCTCTGCAGCTAAATGCACTGACCTGCCCTCCCCCTTTCAACTTCACATCAGGAGTGTGACATGCATTTTAAAGTAGCCGTCCAAGTGCTACAGCATTTTCACTTAGTCCACACAGTGCTCGAGAGTCTCTCCCAGGAGTTCCTGTTTCAGTCCTGTTCCTTTTTGCCGTGACTTCAGTGACGGAGCTGTGATTCGAGGCGGATGCAGGAGCAGGCAAACTTGGCATGAAAGTCAGCCAGAGATGTGCCTTACACAGGAGAAGAGCTGAAGATTCAGCTCCCTTCTCTGGCATCTACCGGTAACAAAGGCGGAACACACGCCAGCTCTGAATCCGTCTTTGGTATTTCAAGCAATCATTTGAACAAAAACACAACAACCCCCAGCCTCTACCTCCCTGTATTCATCTGTAGAAATTCAGTGAAATTGGGTTCTGGGGTAAAGTTTTTGCTTTTGTTTCTGTCTTGGAGGCAGAGTTAACTTTTCATGACTTATCCTTTACCCTGTTGACACAGAAAATACTTGTTAAAAGCAGCTGAATTTCCAAAGGCCCTCAGAGAAAGAATAGTGGGAGGCTTGTGTGTACTGTATTCTTTTCTGAATACATTAGACATCCTCCCCACATGTGCACATAGAGAAATCATTGGATCAGATTTGTCTAAAATATGAAAATCTTTCATTAATTCTATATCTATAGGCTATATGCATAATTACATAACTATTTTGGAGTACGCATACATAAGGATCTTCACTCAAACCAGCAGACAGTAAGTAACCGGAGGGGATTAGCTCCTTAGGATCCAAATAAACCTTTCACTAATCCAGAGGTGAGGTGGTTTTTCCAGCAGATGGCCTGGATTCATGAATCACCAGATTTAAAGCTGCAGGCCAAAATTAAATATTATGAAATAAAAGCAAAACGGTTCAGCAAGCCTGGCTGTTCATTTTTCCCGCTCAGTTGAATTTTTAAATGTTAAGACCTGACCTGAATATGTAGACCAGATACCAGTGACACAGATGGGTGACAAATGAAACTGCGCCATCATGAACTTTCCAAAGAGGCTCAGTGATGCTTGTCATAAATTGTCAAAGACTGTCTAGGGATGCATGACAATCTTCCTAAATCTTTTTCTTCAACTGGTGCTGAGTTTTAAATGTACGCCATGGCTATACAGTCATGTGAAAGGGACTCTATGCAGCCCTGTGAAAAACTAACCCTCCACGATTCAGTAACTTGTAGAACTACCTTTTTCTTTTTGTAATGTCTTTTTCTAATGCTACTGTCATAAACTTTAACATTTAACGTGTTATTCGAGGCCTGTAGAGTGTGAGATGCAGCTCTTGGGTTGTTTGCAATTTTGCTGAGCAATGCATGATCTGATCTTGAGGTGAATTCACTGGGATGTCCAGTCTTGGGAAGATTGTGGCATTGTGTTAACATACACCTGAATGCTCCAGAGCACCAAAATGCCAAAACTTCAGCTTTTATAAAGGTGGCCACACTTGATGATGATGATCTTTTAATTAAGTGCTTTTGATTAGCAGTACCTGGTTGTTACCAGTCCAAAGAGTGAGGGTGCCCATATTTTCCCATAGGACTGCCTGTGTGTGGTGGGGGTTAACAAGACCTAATATTGTATATTCACATAACTGACTAAAATGAAATAAGCATAAAAAAAAGAAATAACACTTGTCATTCTGGTCTTTGTCAGTTTGGTCAATTTTCTTATCAACCCTAACCTTAACCTGAAGAGACTTTGGTGTAGATGTTTATTAAAAAATCTTATGACTGCGAGACAGCTGGTGTCAATAAGTGTTGCGCTTGTTTTGTAATATTTGTTCTGAACTTGCAAAAGAAAAATCTGCTCCCAACAAAAATGTTCCATGTATCTTTGGCTGCTCCCTTGTATTTTTTCCCTAGGGGTCACCGCAGCATGTGCATCTTTAATTTGGCAGAAGTTTTATGGCGGATGCCCTTCCTGACGCAACTCTTCATGGTGAGAGGGGCTTGTGTCCTCTCCTGGAATTGAACAATACACCTTTTGCTTCCAAGGTGAAAGTGTAAACCACTACATTATGAAGACACTTCAAAAAATATGTTTCGTTTAATGTTAATTAAATAAAACTAACACAGAAACTAATAAAAACTAAACTTAAACATTTCCAAACAATAAATTCTAAAATGAATACAAAAAACTACTTAAATATGAAAATCCTAGAATAACTGTGGGCAGCTGCAATGAGTATCTTTCTGGAGCGTGCACATGTCTACAAGAGATCCTGCTTCAAGTGTGACAGTTTCACCTGATGCATGGATTCTGAAACATCCATCGGCTCATTCCTGCTCGCTCCTCTATCTCAGGTCAAAACGGCCTTCAGGCCATTGGGAAATGTCTCAGTCCTCCCAAAGGGCTCTCTGTGTGTGACTGAGATAACTATTTTTTGTCTTGTAGAAACCTTTTCTCTAACCAATGGCAGAGCAGAGCCATCAAACGCCCTCACTGTGAGGGTCAAGTTAAGGCCTGTGCCGTGCTCTAGGGAAACCCGCACACACATACATTCATCTCTTGTTGAAAATATAGTCCAGGATGATTCGTGACCAGTCTTTTTCTTCCATATGCCATCTTTCTTGAACAGATCCTTGCAGAGTTTGAACCACCCATGTGAATTTGTCTCTGTAATGGATTTTGGATATTTTTTTGCTCTGCATTCTAATGTAAAATTGAGGTCTGTTTAATTTAGACCAGCATTTTTAATATAAGACTTCACTGATGCAAAAGTCTTGTCACACAAGAAAAAAAAGGCTAATAATGGTCTCAGAAGACAAGTAGCACTCTAACATTTGGTTTTGTTTTTCTAAAGGAAACAAGTTCATTACAGGTCACATGTTATGAAAGGGAAAATGAACTAAAGAGACCAAAAAAAGAAAAAAAATGTACAAGGCTTTAAACATGTTTATTTCTGCTGTAAGGTTGGACGTTTTAACATGGGACTTTATTTAGACTGACACAATTTTTCAAGCCAGCCTCAAGTGGCCACTCGAGGAACTGCAGTTTTTTTCCACACTTGTGTAGTGACCTATATGAATCCATCTGTTTTTCTCAGTTTTCAAATGCAGTCATTCATTTTCCCTTTTCATTTAAAGCTGTAACCATCAATATTTTAAGTGTATCAACACTAAGTTTTATGCTACTGTTTTTGCAAAGAGTCATCTCCCAACTCTGCTCTACGAAGCATTTCCAGCATTATTATTTTGTTTTTCTCGCCTGCAACTCGACTATTTTTGGTTCACTCTGACTGCTTTCACAGATTATTTTCTGATACAGTTGACAGCTGTTTTTAGCAAAAAGTTTCCGATGCATCCACTGTACCTTCCCTGCTGAGGTCTAAATATCATACATTCCTCAGAAAGTGGTGGAAACCAAAATAAGGCAAAACCAAGTAGCAGCAAACAATGGTTAATTCATTGCCTGTACACACAGGAAATTTTGAAAAGCAAGATTGCAAGACAGACAGTTTTCCACTCAACCAAATAAGAAAAAAAGCAGGTATTTGAAGAAAAAATCTACAATTTAAAAGATACGGTTTGGTCCATACAGTAAGTTTTGAGATGATGACACTTTTTATGGTAATTTTCCCTGTGTAAACCACCACAGTGGATTTAATTAATTTAATTCAAGGGGTTTGACAAAAGAATTGCATTTTATAGTTCCCCATTTTCAGAGACTTGAAAGTAATAGAACAACTTATTGACAATCAGTTTGATGGCCAGTTGAGGCTTGTTCCTTTATTATTCAATGACAAACTAAGCAGATAAAAGATCTGGAGCTGATTTCAAGAGTTGAACTTGCATTTAGTACTGTAACTGTTCCCTGAAACTGTCAATATGAGGTCCAAAAAATGTCAATGCACGTGAAAGAGGCCATGTTTAAACTGAAAAACCAAAATAAGCCCATCAGAGAGATAACTTTAAGGGTGGCCAAAACAACAACAATCTGGAATATTCTTAAAAAGAAGGAATGCACCGGCCAGCTCAGCAACACCTGGTGGAGGAAATGTTATGGCATGGGCATATATAGCTGCCTATGGAAACAGATCACTAGTGTTATTTACCTCTGCTGAGGAGATTATGTTTTTGGTCAAGATCTGAATCCAGGAGTTGTTTTAAAGGATTCTGCAAGATGGGCTGTTCAGCCTTGGTGGAGGTATGCAGTCTCTGATTGATGTGACTGCAATTTTGAAGTGTTCAGGGCTATACTCTCTGCTGAGATTCAGCCAAATGCTGCAAAATGGACTGGATTGCAGTGTGTAGTGCAAATGGATGATGACCCAAATCATACTGCAAAAGAAGCACAAGACTCTCTTAAAATCTTATATTCAAAATTATGTTAGTTTGAGCCTGAGGAACTGGGGGCTATGTATAAAAATGACTGTAATGCTTAAGCAGTTGATGCAATTCTTTTGTCAAACTCCTTGAATTAAAGCTAAAAGTCTTCACTTCAATAACATTTAAACTGTTCAATTTAAAATCCATTGTGATGATGTACAAAGGGGAAAAGATCTAACTTTGGCTGCTCTCTTGTATTCTCCCCAAGGGGTCGCCACAGTGGATTTATCCGCATTGGTAATTTGGCAGATGTTTTACGCTGGATGCCCTTCCTGACGCAACCCTTCATGGTGAGAGGGGCTTGTGTCCCCCCCAATGAACTGAACCAGGGACCTTTTGCTTGTAAGGCAAATGTTTAAACCACTAGGGAAAATTACATTTTAAAAAATGTATCATTGTCCCAAAACTTAAGGACCTTACTGTAATTTGTTAAAAAAAACAGCCTGCAAAATAATTTATTTTATACTGGAACAATATTATGATGTTAAAACAATAAAAAAGTGGACGTGAGGTCAAATAAAAGTCGGCTGGGAAATCGGGGTATTTTCAACAGCACAGATTCAGGCACCAGGATGGTGCCTGAATTCAGCAGATGATGAACAGCTGCTAGCAGTGAATGGACACTTTAGTGCAATCCATCATCACATGGCGTTTGTACCAGGGAGCAGACAGGCTGAAGACCAGCTAATGTCCAGTCCAGCAGTGTGGGACATTTGCGTTCTGATCTGCACTGTACTAGGTTGTATCCTCTAGACGTCGAGGACTGCGGTGCATGTGAAAACAACTTCATAAGTCCACTCCACTGCTAACACAGATATCTACATACCTAGAGGCAGGCTTAATTCACTCAAAAACACAGCACTACAAGCCTGTGCGTGCACTATGTGCGCTGTGCCTTTAAACATTTGTCAGAACGCTTTTCCCAGGGTTTTTCTTTGAGAGAACAATTGAAATTGACCATGCTATGGCCACAGCCCTAAAAGAGTCGGCCTCTCTCTCTCTCTCTCTCTCTTCCGGGACTGAGGTCACAGCTTGTGCACCTCCACCAGGGTTTACACACTGATGATTATCCACTTGGGGGTTGTCGTGCTTCACATCTCTCTCCTGGCCCGGCAGTCCGTCATGGTCGCAGTTGGCCACACACGGGCGATTCAGGGCTCTGCAGTGTTGATAAGCATGCTGCCATGGAGGTGCAGACGAGGTGAAGGGTACCTCACTTTGGCTTTAAATAGAAGATGAGTATACTGCGTGCGAGCCTGTCACGCTTGCTGCAAGTGCACATTTGAATGTCTTTTGACAACTGTTCAGGGACATTTCAGGGTGAATGTCATGTTTTCTCTACTTTATTGCACCTAATAATATGTTTGAGGATCGTCTAAAAGCGGCTGCCCATAGATTACAGAGCTGACATTTCTGGTTTCCATTTCCAATACTTGCGGGATGATGACGAGACTGCATAATATTAAGTCACACAGCCAGTCACAGTCGTATCACAGGCTGATAAGCACACAATCCTCCCTCAGACTTAAACACAGAGACCATGCCTCCTCCTCTGGCTCATTAACTCTAAGGAAGAGGTTTTCAGGTTTTCAGTTGGGTGTGGTGGTGGCCACCTGCTCCTTCTATCTTAATTGCTAAATTGATTTCATTACCGGTATAATTGGATGGCCTCAATGACTCTCTGAGGGAGTTTAAATCACCTGAAGGGCTGATGTTGATGCTTGACTCTCCTATTTTTCTGCAGGCTTTATAAAGGATTATTGTTTCCTCATAATGTTGGTTCATTTAGGAGAGAAAACACTACCCGGCACTGTAATTAGGAGGAGGTCAAAGGGGGATAAATGATAAAGAGGATTTGCATAAGCCCTAGTTTAGAATATAGAAGAAGAAGAAGAAAATGTCCACTAAAATTCCATAAGGAAATATTTAGATATATACTCCTTAGGTGTCTAATATAACATTTTACTTGAATGAGCTCCTCCTAGTCTGTGGAATCTTATGGAATAAATGTCATCATCTCAGGTCATATGACCTCTCAGTATTTGGTTTCTGAGTTCCAACCAGTTTCCCTGTCTCTGCGCTGAGAAACACCCACTTTGCATGATGCTGCCACCAGCATCTGCATTATATCAGCAAGGTGGTGTGCTGTGGGTACTATTACTTTACATAGAGCATCAATTTCAATGAAAGAGTTCAATTTTCCCCATCCTACCAGAGAGACTTTTTGTCTAAGTCTTTTAAATTATGCCTAGCAATGTTTCATCCAGCTTGCACCCATCTGTGCCATAAAAGCTGACTGGTGAACCACTGCTGAGATGCTGCAGAGAACTTCTGAGGTCCTAACAGAACTTCCGATGTCCATGTGGTGTTGCTTAATTTATTTCCCCAAACAATAGACAAATAGAAAGAATAGCATCTAAAAAATCAAGTGCAAACTATTGGAGTACATATTTGGCACATGAAGAACATAAAAGTGTACTTTGTTCATTTTATGTATGTGCCTAAAATGCATTTTTTGTTTACCCACCTGAAGGACTGATGAATCAATGCCATGATGAAGCATCTGTCCATCCGTCTCATTCTACACCACAGACTAGCTATTTCACAGAGACCTGCCAGCTTCAGAAGTTTTCTGATAACTCTGCAGTAGTGGGCTGTATTGCAGAAGGTGATAGGGAAGAGTACAGGACAATGGTGGCCAGCTTTGTTTGTTTGGTGCAAACAGAACCATCTATAGCTTCATGTGGCAAAGACTAAAGAACTGGATGTGGACATGAAGAGGGCCAGAACCTCAGTGACCCCTGTTTCTATTCATGGGGTCTGCATGAGCACAGTGGAGGATTACAAATACCTCGGTGTTCACACTGACTATCAACTGGACTTCAGGAAAAACACAGAAGCCTTCCATCAGAGGGGCCAGAGCCTTCTCTGTTTTCTTCTATATCTGCTGGGCATGAGTTTGTGGTGGACAGTGCAATCCTCTGTGCTTCAGTGTGCTGGGGTTGCAGACTGAGGGTAACAGACACCGACACACTCAACAAACTGATCTGGAAGGTCAGGAACGCTGTGGGTGTAGAGCTTGACTCTTGGATTGAGGTGAAAGGAAGATATTGTCCAATTTATGGACTGTATTGCACAATTCTTCACACCCTATGTAAGACATGACTCATCCCACCACAATGTACCACCAAACATCACGCAAAATCATTCCTACCTGTGGCCATCAAATTTTACAACTCCTCCTTATGCGACCTGGACTACTTTCTATTGCCATATCTTGTAAATACTGAATAGAGTGTTGCTTAACTTTTGAAGATATATATATATTTCATAAAAAAGTTATTTTGATTCTCTGTTAGACCCAAATCCTATTCTTCTTTACAAAGCAAAAAAAAAAAAATAAAAGAGTCCCCAAACCTGTTCAAACATTATTTTTTTGTCTTTAATATATTACACATTCTTTCTGTAGGAACCTTTGTTGTATTCTGTGTGTAATGAGGAATACCATTTGTTGAAAAATGAAACTTAATGGACCTCAGCTATGCAGCCATAATATAACAATATATTTGGACATTTAACCACCCACTATCAAAATAAAATACAATATTTTTTTCTTCACTTTTTTCCTTTTTCTACATGAATTATACCAATAGATTTTGCTGTCTAAAAACAAATAGGTTGGATGTGGTAGAGGAATAGTTTTAAAAAGATAAAGCAGCTCTGATAACACATCTTTTAAAGGTTGATTCTAATAATAGCCTAAACGGGAAAGGATTTGCATCTGCCAACCATGTCAGTGACTTCTTTCATCACAAGTTCACTGACAAGTTTGCTTTTTGGCACAATTCATATCCTTTGGAATTTGAATAGTTCAACAACACTGAGGGGGGTGGGGTGGTGGTGATGGTGGTGGTATTCTCCACCTCTGGTCTAAAAATGCAACCTGTGACAATGGGGATACAACAGGGATGACAGAAAATACAGCTTTTTGAGGGTGAGAACTACCACTAACTAAATAAGAGAAAAATAAAATGCATTCAGAGCGGCATATGCCTCACAAAAGAAAAAAAAATACTAGAAAAAAAGCCTGCACATGCACACATGTTGACCAGCTACACCAGAATCTCCTACAAAGGTGAGTTCTGCAGCTTCTTGCCTCAACTTGTTGAATTGTAGTTATGCACCACGGCCGCTGTCTTGTGACATCCTGCAATGAAGTGTGTCTCTGGAGAAATGTTAGGTATGTGATTTGGCTTTGCAACTAATGGAGCACCAACATATACTACGCCAAAAAAAAAGTATTCACCTCCCTTGGATGTTCCATCCTTTTATTGCTTTAATGAAGGAAATCATGGTCAATGTAATTTACCTTTTTTGACAAGAATTTAAAAAAGCTTCTTTCATGTCAAAGTAAAAGCAGTTTTATAAACTAGTGTCAATTAATTGAAAATATATAAGGTAAAATGAATGTTTGCATAAATATTTACCCCCTTTAGGCCAATATTTAGTAGATGCAATCACGGCAGTGAGTCTGTGTGGATATGTCTCAATCAGGCTGGCACATCTGGACACTGACGTTTTTCTCCATTCTTCCTTGCAAAACTGTTCAAGCATTGTCAGTTTGCTCAGGGATCGGGCGTGAACAGCTCTTTTCAAGTCTAGCCACAAATTTTCAATTGGACTGAGATCTGGGATTTGACTTGGCCAGTCCTGAACATTCAACGTTCTCTCTTTGAACCATTTCTGTGTATCTTTTGCTGTAAGCTTGGAGTCATTATCTTGCAGGAAAATAAATCTTCCCCCAAGCTGGAGTTCTCTTGCAGACTGAGTCAGATTATCCTCTGGGATTTGACGATATTTTTCTGTATTCATGTTCCCCTCTACCTTTACAAGCCTTCCAGGGCCTGCTGCTGAGAAGCATCCCCAGAGCACGATGATGCCATCAGCATGCTTCCTCTGTAGAGATGGTGTGTTTGTGGAAAAAGTGGGATAGTCAGGGAGATAAAGAAAGTAGACAGGAGTACTGGGAGTCTGGGCACATAGCAAAGAGAGAAGTGGCAAAGACAAAGGAAAAGGCTTATAGTGAGTTGTATGAGAGGCTAGACACCAAGGCAGGAGAGAATTACTTGCATCGATTGGTGAGACAGAGCTGGAAATGATGTGCAGCAGATTAGGGTGATTAAGGATAGAGATGGAAATGTTTTAACTAGTGAAGAGAGTGTGTTGAGAAGATGGAAGGAGTACTTTGAGGCACTGATGAATGAGGAAAATGAGAGAGAGAGGAGGTCAGGAAGTACAGAGTATTAGTAAGGAGGAAGTGAGGGCAGCAATGAAGAGGATGGAGACTAGAAAGGCAGTTGGTTCATATGACATACCTGTGGAGGTATGGAGATGTCTAGGAGAGGGCAGTGGACTTTTTAACCAGATTGTTTAACACGATCTTGGAGAATGAGAGAATGCCTGAGGAATGGAGGAGAAGTGCACTGGTACCGATCTGCAAAAATAAGGGTGATGTGCAGAGCTGTAGTAACTACAGAGGAATCAAGTTGATGAGCCTGACCATACCATGAAGATATAGGAAAGGGTTGTTGAAGCTAGGTTAAACAGAGAGGTAACCATCAGCGAGCAGCAGTATGGCTTCATGCCAAGAAAAAATACAACAGATGCAATGTTTGCTATGAGAGTTCTGATGGAGAAGTATAGAGAAGGTCAGAAGGAGTTGCACTGTGTCTTTGTGGATCTTGAGAAAGCATATGATAGGGTGCCAAGAGAGGAAGTGTGGAATTGTATGAGGAAGTATGTGAGCGTGGTGCAGACCAGGTGGTACAGGACATTGAGACAGTGGTGAGGTGTGCAGTAGGAGTGACAGGATGGGTTAAGATGGGGGTGGGATTACATCAGGGATCAGCTCTGAGCCCCTTCTTGATTGCATTGGTGATGGACAGATTGACAGATGAGGTCAGGCAGGAGTATCCATGGACTATGATGTTTGCAGATGACATTGTGATCTGTAGTGAGAGTAGGGAGGAGGTGGAAGAGAGCCTAGAGAGGTGGAGGTATGCACTGGAGAGAAGAGGAATG
>VUQH01086702.1:0-15498 GCA_015106775.1 Etroplus canarensis | reverse complement strand
GTGTGTAGTGGGTATGTGGGTATATGTATGTATGTATGTATGTGTATATGTTATGTGTTTGTGAAAAAATTTTGAAAAAGACAAAAAATATATTGGCAAAAAAAAAAAAAAATACCAGGAGTCAATCAACTGCTCTTTATGGGCATCACAGGCTGAACTAATATTATCCAATGATGATGATGATGATGACAAAGGTCCCACTGAGAGGACTAATGATGGAGTTTCTCAGCTGCAGGGATAGGCTTTGCAACTCTCATCATCTACAGTGCATAACATCATCAAACGATTCAGAGAAACTGGAGATGTCTCTGTGTGCAAGAGGCAAGGCTGAAGACCTTTATTGGATGCCCATGGTCTTCGAGCCCTCAGACGACACTGCATCACTCATCGGCATTACGGCATTGATTGTGTTACTGACGTTACTAAATGGGTCCCAGAATATTTCCAGAAACCACTGTCATTTTACACAATCTGCCGTGTCATCTGTAGATGCCAACTAAAGCTCTATCATGAAAAAAGGAAGCCATATTTGAACATGGTCCAAAAGTGCCGTTGTGTCCTGTGGTCCAAGACTCATTTGAAATGGACGGTTTCAAAGTGGGAAAGTGTTCTATGGTCAGACGAGTCCCAATTTGACATTCTTGTTGGTAATCATGGATGCCGCGTCCTCTAGGCTAAAGAGGAGGGAGACCTTCCAGGGGGTTTTCAGCGTTCAGTTCAAACACCAGCATCTCTGATGGTATGGGGGTGCATAAGTGCATACAGTATGGACAGCTGGCATGTTTTGGAAGGAACTATGAATGCTGAAAGGTATCTAAAGGTTTTAGAGCAACATATGCTCCCCTCCAGACGACGTCTATTTCAGGGAAGGTCTTGTGTGTTTCAGCAGGACAATGCAAAACCACATACTGCAGCTATTACAACAGCATGGCTTCATCAGAGAAGAGTCCGGGTGCTGAATTGGCCTGCCTGCAGTCCAGATCTCCCACCTATAGAGAACATTTGGCGCATCATTAAATGAAAAATACGTCAAAGACGACCGCGAATTCTTCCGCAGCTGGAAACCTATATCAGGTAAGAATGGAACCAAATTCCAACTCCAGAAACTCAACCTCGATGCTCAGATGTCTTCAAACTATTCTGAAAAGAAGAGGAGATGCTACACCATGGCCAACATGCCCCTGTCCCAACTATTTTGAGACCTGTAGCAAGCATCAAATTTGAAATAAGCTCATTTTGTGCAAAAATTGTAATATTTCTCATTTTAAACATTTGTTATGTTATCTATGTTCTGTTGTGAATAAAATATTGGCTCATGTGACTTGAAAGTACTTTAGTTTTCATTTTGTTCAAATTTAAAGAACATCCCAACTTTTCTAGAATTCAGGTTGTATGATGCAGGTGCAAGATGCACAAAATACTGGTGCAAAGAGATGGTAATTAATAATCTCAATAGTTATGGCATGTTAGTATGAATGAATGAACAGTCATAAATTAGAATGCAAATTAAGTAATTAAGGATCACAAATTCATTTCCCTGATGGCAGACGCATCACTATAGTCATTATCTTCTTGTAACATCCTTCAATTATTTTTTATGGTCAGGCTGACAGAAACCTGCGATGGACTAGCATTCCATCCAAGGAGGAGTTTAACTCCTAAGTCGCTTCACACTACAGAAACCGGGATAAGCTCTGGCCTGTTGAGCCAGTAAGCTCGGGTGTAAAAGCCCAAAAGACTATCTTTTTTGACAGAAAGCCTGGAAAGGAAATGTTGCACCTAGATGATCAGTAACTTCTCACCTGGGTAGTGGGTGTTGGGGGTGGGGTTTCCATTTCCCCTGAACCAATGGCTTTGAGAAATCGAATCATGTGCCGGCAGAGGTCCCACTTGCCCTGCTCAAGTGCCGTGTTGAACAGAAGAGTAGCATGCTGTCTACTCACTGCTGGAACCTCCATATTCTTTAAGGGAAGAGAAAGAAAAAGATTTTGAGGATTTTCTAAACAGCTTCAGTCATGCTTTTAAATGTCTTGGGACAATACTTTACACTTGGCTTTCCAAAATATTTCTGTCCAAGGCTGAAAATGCTAAGAATCCTTTGACTGTGCTAAGAATTTAACTGGACAGGGGCGTGCAGATAACATGGTAACGTGTGTTTTTGGACATGGCCACTACCTGCAGTATAATCAGATAGGAGGCTGCTGTATCCAGATCTTGAGCCATGAGACATTCCTCAAACAGATCTTTGGGGTTTCCCACAGCTGCAAACAGGTAGTTCCACAGGGCGTACTCCGTCTTTCTAGCGCAGTGCACGATAGTCTGAAGGAAGAGGGGGAACTCTGTGATGAACTTGGCCACGGTGGGAAGCAGAGGGTCGGGTATGGGCTCCCGTGATGTTGCCTCTTCTTCCAGCACTACGTGAACCATCAGCTCCATGACGTGGGGGAAGTAGGGAAGGGAGGCACATGACTGAGCCAGCATCAAAGCCTGTATGAAGAAACAGTAGAGTGTTGAAAGCATTAAGGCAGCATGTGTCACTTATATGTTCCACAGAATGCAAACAAGTCTACTATAATATGTGTAAAATAGCAGAAATGATGTGACATGATGCTCCACATACCTGTTCACCCAGGTTGCGAACCAGCAGCTGTCTCAGAATGTGGTGGAGGTAGATCTGTGAGGTCCTTTCTACGGTGCAGTAGGGAAACAGTGCCTCCAGTGGCTCTGAGGATCCCTGGAGCCCATCATAGAGCACAGTCTCATTGGTTGCCCCCAGTACAAGGGCATCCTCGAACAGCACAGCCAAGGGGTAGATATTGATGTGGAAGGGCAACATTATGCGTCTGGAGAGGAAGGAGTGGGGCTTTCGATGGTCCCTGGGGAAAAGTGGCAGCCAGACTTTCATGCCTGCCTCTCCACAGGACAACCAAAGGGCTTCCAGCAGATGGCGTTTTTTCTTGTTGGAACGACAGGTGGTCCATACGTTCTCCACACACTGAGCCAGCACGACAGGAGGACAAAATGGGAGCTAGTGGAGAACAAGGGTATTTCTTTTAGTAGGTAAAATGTGATTCACTTATTCAAATTTAGTTGGTTAAGGTTTGTTTTAACCAAAAACTAATTACTATTTAATTTGTGTTTGCACTGACATCAAGACTAATAGAACATTTTGAAGGGCAAGACACACTATAATGTTCCAGTAGCAGGTTTCTGACAGGTTAAAAGGTTGAAATTCAGTTTGGACTCACTAGCTTCTTGTTGACAGCTGGCGTGTCTTTTTCTCGTACTTGTGGTCCTGAACGGTCTCTCTGTAGCATGATCAACTGACCGGCCAGATTTAACATAATGCTCTCTGCCATGCAGGCCTGAGACAGACACAGAGGAGGTATTAAAATACCTGCAGTTATAGATCAGTTTGTGTGTGGTACTGTGATCCTGCGTTACCTGCTGCGGGGCTTTCAATGTGATGCCAGTTTCTGTACGCACAGACGTAAGAGTGACAGAAACCACAAGGGCTGGATGAGGGATGTAGCGAGACATCGACACCTCCTGCAGCAACTCCACACTGGCTGATGGGTTTGGACTGGAATGATAAGCACAGACATTTAAATGAAAATTATGACCTCAATGAAAAAACTTCTGCCTGGTAAAGCAAATAATGCAAAGAATCAGAAGAATTTTTCTCACTGATTAGAAAAATGCCCTATAAGGCAACACAGTAATTATATATTTGTGTCATTATCACACATTTCCTATTGCAACAGCTTCACATTAATAGCCTTTATCTGGCTAAAATCAAGCCGACTGTTATTATGAAGTAAACTGTCAGTGCGCTTATCATTCACCACTCTTGCTAATGAAAAACATGCCCACAATGTAGGACAAGTCATTTTTGGCATTTTTTCCACAGGAGACATGTTTGAAATATTTCAGGAAGTAAGAGGGAGTTGCCACAGTGAGCTGCTGAAGAGGACAGACACTGCAGCCCTGAACTTTTCTAGATGCAGTTTGAGTGAAGCTTTGCCCACTAACCTCCACACCTAAACCCCATGGAGCATCTGAAGCAGATCATTTCCTGTAATATGCTACATGTAAGATAGGGCAGTTGTGGAAAATGTCCCAACCTGATTCTCATAAAATAGTTTCAGGGTCACCTGTGAAAATGGTTGTAGAACAAACAACTCCTTTCACTGTGCTCAGCTATTTGCAGGCATCCATTTGCAGCATGAAATCTGATTAATGTTGCTAACAGAATGTTTGTTTTGCTGCTACCAGAATCCTGTGAACTTCAGTGTTGAGCTGCATTTGCTATCACGACCCACAACTACAGGTATCCCAAAAACACTCATAACTGGAATGTTGTAAAATACCGCTTAAATTAAGAAAAATCTGAGGACGGCAAAACTCTGTTCACTAGAAGCAGTCGAAGTTATGCCATGTAACAGATTTTTGGCCTAGCTTTTACTAAAGCCCTCTTATTCTTAAGTGAAAATGCAGCATCATCACTAAACAACAGTAAATTCATGGATGCCAGGGTTGTTTCTAAATGGGCAAAACTGTATTAAGTTAAGAAAAGACAACGCCGATTTTGAACAGCAGTTGGAATTTGCTTCGCAGTCTCAAGTTTTAAAGGGTGAATTCAGAATTACCATTACAGTAAGTAAACATTTAGACAGTTAATGCCTACTAGAATAACTTCCATATGACTCTATGATTTCACCAACCACTCAAGCTGCAGTTTACATCCATCTCCCTCATATATATCATCATATGTTTTCTATTTATTTTTGGTCTTTTCTTTTGCGTAATCTTTACCTTATTGAACCAGTTTGTCTTGTCATGTCATACTTTACTTTACTGAACCATTCTTTATTTTTATTTTGTTATAGGTTATGTTTAATGATGGGCTCCACCCCCAGCCTGACATATAATTAGACAAGCAGCTAGGAAAATGAATGGATAATTGGAAGGCATTCTTAAGTCCTGTAGAAATTCGTAGAAATTCTCTCAAGGCGGTCCAGATATCACCGTCATAAGAAAGTGATGGATGAACAACCAGACAGAGAACCCAACAATATAACGCCTCGAGCCACAACTGTCACCAGCATAAAAACTGATATGTTCTAAGTGAAAGGCTTTACAGCAAAAACGGATTAAAAAATGCCTTGCATAATGCTGACAGATGGGGTTCTTATGAAATGATTCATGTTTGAAGTCAAGACTGGAACATAAAAGACTGTATGTAAAAGCTCACCTGTCGTTCCTCCTCTCTATACTATAAAGGCAGATGGAGCAGTCAGCTCTGAACAATATGACCATGTCTCTGAAGACGTTGAGTAGCAGAGTGTCTGAGTGTAGCTTAGTAACTGAGGCAAAGGCGTTGTCCAGGTTAGAAGAGCGTTGATAGAGCCTCAACTATAAAGAGAGACGTCAAAATGAGTCAAACCAGAAGCATAACAGATGGCAAGAAACAGAGGAACTTATGAGAATCAATAGTAGGTGGTGCCTCAGTCTCACCTGCTCCTGCTGGTCTATAAAATTGTAACAGGCCACCACCACAAAGTCATTCCACCAAGCCAGACCTCCTGTCACCGTCATGTTCTGCTCCTACAAAAGCAAATCACCCATTTATCAGTCACTCTGGCTTAAAAACACACTTGTGCACAAACTGACACCAGAAACAGTTTCTTTTAGTCTAATGTTTTTTAATTCATTTTAACAGCCTTTGCATATTTTACCATAGAATAGCTACATGGTCACATGACTTGTACTAAGAAGAAATTTCCCCCCGGGGATTAATAAAGTATTCTGATTCTGAGGATACTGAACTATACAGAAATTAAGTTGTAAGCTACTGCTAGAAGATCTTTCTTTGTTTAAGTGCCATTAATTTGATTGTGAGAACAAAATAAAAATACCCTAGACCTAAGAGAGATTCTTCAGTTCCAGAAAGTAATTTGATTAGTTTAATGTTGATTGTTACCACAGAGTCAACATACCTGAGTGATATTTCCAAACAGCTTCCATTTCCTTGTAAATAAGGAGTAGTGTGCAAAGCCTCGCCTCCCTGCTACAGCCATGTATTGGCCTGCTGTGTCTATGGCTGCAAACTTTACGGATGCACAGACATCCATTAAACACACAATACACCAATTTCAAGTGTTTACATAGAAAGCAAATAAATCCATAAAAGTAAACACAGGGTTGATGATTTTTG
This sequence comes from Etroplus canarensis, assembly GCA_015106775.1. Classification (NCBI taxonomy): domain Eukaryota; kingdom Metazoa; phylum Chordata; class Actinopteri; order Cichliformes; family Cichlidae; genus Etroplus; species Etroplus canarensis. The sequence continues at coordinate 9,281 of VUQH01086702.1, read as the reverse complement.
TTACCATGATGATGACATTTTTCAAGTTTGTTTGGGGAGCCTTGTATCACACAAAATGAGTTTTGTAAGCAAGCAGGAGCAAGCAAGCTAACATTTTCCAGACATAAAGATGACAAAAGCTTTTTACTTTTTCATATTTTTGCCTTTTCACCTTGTATAACAATAATTCTGCTTATGTACACACTTGCAATTAGTTTAATTTGTAAACAATACAACTTTATAAATGCATAATATAAGAGCACAGCTTTTGAGTCTGAGTGCATGTGGTCTGGTTGAAATGATAACTATAATGTCTCTCAAATGACACACGTTCAGTAATAATGGGAAAAAAATTTCAAAAATGCACGTTCATGTGATTGAAACTTCCTGATTTTGACCTGATGGGTCAAAATGATAAGTTTAAAACACACAATAATATGCTTACCCGTATAGGCCAGTTGCTCTCTAGGTATGTGCTATGAATCTAGAGGGGAACAAAGAAATAAAATCATGACCAAAACTTCATACATATTGAACTAGATAGACACACAGTGAATAAAGCTCCCTGGTGAAGAGACTATTTGTCACCTATTTCTATCTGTCTGACCTTTTTTCTTTTGTTGTCTATAATCAAGAAAAGATGCAGTAATTAAAATTAACCCATTACAACCACTACAGGTGGTAATTCTACATTGTCTTATCGTATGAAAGCTAACATTTGTAAATAGCAAGTACATGACTACTGCCAAGAAATATTTTAAAACTTTTGTCACTGCTGTATAAAGAACCAGATGTGATGACTGCACATCCTTACCTGGACAACGTGCCAGTGCTTGTGTCCAAGTAAAGTGCTGAGTCCCTGAGAGAGAGAAGAATCCGGGTTGGGGGGCGGGTGCAGAGGGCTGCCATCATGTGGGTGTAAGTGTGTGTGCGCATGTGTGTCAGAGTTGCTATGAATCTGTGTAGGATCACCACAGGTCAGATAAAGGCGGTCTTCACCGTGGAGTAATACTTGCTCCTGGTTACTCTGTAACAGCAGAGAAAGGAACAAACTGGGCATAAATATTTATTGCAAGTCTGTGAGTGTGCGTTTGTTTCCATCACTCTTCTCACCGTGCAGGGGTTGACTGTGAGAGCACTCTTAATGAAGTGGAACTGCAGTATGCCAGCCTGCAAGGGGGAGGAATTCGGAGGTGCAACCATCTCCACATCCTGCTGCTCCTCTTTTCTCCTCTCCTGTTTGTTAGGGAGTACCCATAGGTGGTAGCCCTCTGCCCCCCAGCTCTAGAAATCAGCATAGTGCAAGACTCAGCATACAAAAAGGCAACAAAAATACATGCAACAGGCAACAAAAACTAAGAAAAGCCTAATATTTTAATGAGCATTTAAATAAAGAACAGTGAATGAAATACTGGTCCCTGACTTGTGCAATACCAGTGATTCACTTAAAAAAAACACTTTAGTTTAAATAACACGGTTTAGTCATAACTAAAATGTAGATGTTGAAATGTAGATTGTAGAGCAGTAATGAATAAACACACATACCATAGAGCTGATTTTAAGGGGGTCCTTCTTGGTACCATCAGAACGATGTCTAAGGGGAAGAAATGCACACACATATACACACAAAACCCAAACACAAAAATAAAAAAGAAAACATGATTAAAACAAATGTTCATATAATAATGTATGAAGTACAGTACTGTGCAAAAGTCTTAAGCCATCCATCATTTCATTATATTTTGATAAGAAGATGAGTGGAACGATTTATTCAAACATGTGCAAACCTAACTGGAAATACACCAACCACCTTGAAAGTCAATACTTGGTATTATCAACTTCATTCTTCAACACAGCTTGAAATCTCTTAGTCAAGTTTTCTTGTAATTTAGTTCAGGAATAGTTCTTAAGGCTTCCTGAAGGACATTCCAAAGCTCTTCTTTGGATGTTAGCCGTCTTTTTCTCTATTCTGTCAAGATGATCCTATGCTGCTTCAATAATGTTGAGGTCCATTCATCACTCTTTAAGACCTTTTGCCACTAATTTTCAGTGCAGTTCTAGTATAGTTTGGCATACATTTTTGTCCAAATTTCAGTCTTTTCTCCATATTTCCCTTCCCCAAGAATGGGTTGTTGAATGCAATCCTTCTACTGAGACCATTTCTGATGAGACTTCGGTGAACTGTAGCTCGATCAACTGAAGGGCCAGATGCCTCTCTCAGATCCTGTGCCAGGTCTTTGCGGAATTTTTCTTATTTCTTAGGAACATGACTTTCAGATATTGTGCACCTGCTCTAGATAGTTTTTTTAGACCTACCTTTTCATCTTTTGTCCTTTTTACATTTCCAGTTTCCTCAAATTTGTAAGAACCAAGTTTTGCCAGGTTTTCAGGTAATATTAGGAATCACCTTGTTGGTGCAAAAACACAATTTTATGCCTGTCAAACTGTTATTGCTGGCATTTTTGAAGATTCAACAAAAGAAATGGAAACAAATGATGCATTTTTGTGACAGGCTGCTAGTAACAAAAGGCCCAAAGATACTACTTAAAATTGTTTTTTGCCAAGTTGTCTGTTATGTGCATACACAACACTGGTTCATCTCTTGTGTTAGGAGCCTTTTATAATGCTTGAATGATTCACAGGTCAGTGTTAAATTGCTTAACAAAATTAAGAAAAAATCCTGCTGAAAATGTCAGGCACAAAGACTGGATTGAAAATGAGTGAAAAAGCAGCCAATGTCTAAAGAAAAACTTTGAAAGCCTCAAGCCCACTTTAAAAATGACCAAAAAGTCCAGTTCCTTGGAAGCAAAATATGAAGAAATGAGAGTTGGCTTAAGACTTTTGCACAGTGCTGTATACTTAAGCTTGCAGTTTTATGTCCACTCACGCAAAGTCCTCTCCCAGAGTGCAGATGAGGTGAGCTCCAAAAACGCTCCATAGTGACAGGCCACCACACTCCCATGTAACCATGACAACACTGTAGTCAGGTGACCAGCAGATTAACTTGACAGGGCCTGTCTTATTATAGATGTCTGAACAGGAAAAGCAAACACAAAGGTTATAGGATTTCGGATTTAATTTAAACTTCGTGAGAAGCAAAAAGCTCTGAAGGACGCCAGGTTAGGCGCAATGGAAAAGAAATGCTCCTGTTTATTAGAATATACACCTACTACCCAGGTTATTAAAGCAGTTTATAATTTGGGTGTCAAACAGGGTCCAATCTAGCTCACCAGATTTGTTTGCAAAACATGAAAACTGCAGAAAAGGCAATTATTAAAACAATTTTATCAGATAAAATGTACTGCTGTTCCTGCTGTTTGGACTGCATAGATTTTCAGAAGGGAAAATCAAATCATTGGCCATTTCATTAGATACACCTTACAAGTACTGGGTTGGGCCCTCTTTTTGCCTTCAGAACTACTTTAATTCTTTGTGGCACAGACTGCACAAGGACTCCTTGGAGATTTTGGTCCGTATTGACATGATGTCATCACAGAGTTGCTGCAGATTTTTTTGCTGCATATCCATGATGTGAATTTCCCATTCCACCACATCCCAAGGGTGGTCTATTGGATTGAGATCTTTGTGACTGTGGAGGCCAATTGAGTGTAGTGAACTCACTGTCATATTCAAGAAACTAGTCTGAGATGATCTGAGCTTTGAGACATGTAGTGTTACCCTGCTGGAAGCAGCCAACAAATCACAATGGTATGGACATGATCAGCAACAATAGTGAGGTAGGCTGTGGTGTTTAAACAATGCTCAATTAGTACTAAGAGGCCCAAAGTGTGATAAGAAACTATCCCCAATACCAATACACCACCAGGGATCCATGCTTTCGTGTTGTTTACCTCAAATTCTGACCCAATCATCTCAATGTTGCAGCAGAAATTAAGACTCATCAGTTTCCAATCACTCCCTGTCCAGTTTTGCTGAGCTCACGCAAATTGTAGCCTCAGTTTCCTGTTCTTAGCTGACAAGAGTGGCACTTGGTGTGGTCTTCTGCTGCTGTAGCCCACCTGCTTAAAGGTTTGATGTGCTGTGCATTCTTCTGTATCTGACCTGGCACCAACAAGGCATTTTCTCCCAGAGAACTGCCACTCACTGGATATGTTTTCTTTTTCAGATCATTCTCTGTGAACCCTAGAGATGGTTGTGCGTGAAAATCCCAGTAGATCAGCAGTTTCTGAAAAATTCCTGGTACCAACAACTATGCCGCAATCAAAGTCACTTAAATCAGCTTTCTTTCCCATTCTGATGCTTGGTTTGAACTTCAGGAGGTTGTCTTGACCATGTTTACATGCCTAAATGCATTGGGTGGCTGATTTGTGATTGGCTGAGTAGATATTTGTGTACCTAAGAAAGTGGCCATGAAAATACCAAGGTGTTTTCCAGAAGAAGAGCATTGTGCGTGGGACAAAAGAACCCTTTGCAAAATCCTGCTGTGTTTGAGACACACCTCACCTTAAAGTATGTGGGAATCTAAAGTAAGGTGTTTTTAAGCTAAGCTCTTAAATATAAAGTAAGAGCAACACATCGGCCAGCTTCACTGTTCAAACAGTGATGAGCCTATAAGGCAGTTCAACCACTAGGGTGAGCTATGGCTTTGGATCAAATATCCAACAATTGTGATCAGATATAGAGAGAGGCAACTGAAGGAATGTGCATTATTTGAAAGAGGTCTCTGTGACAGAAGGATTGAGAGCAAATGAGGATACCTGGGTAGTGTTTTGGAGTGAGTTCCAGTTTGTGGGAGAGCTGCATGGATCCTGTTGTGGTGTCTATCATGTACACCAACACCGAGCCGCTGTAATGAGAACACACAGTTTAAACACTGTACATGCTGTCTAGGATGAGCAGTATCACACATAATCAGAGCCTGCTACTTCTTTAACTGGAACATCATCTTCAAGCTATACTTCTTCACACTGAATTATGCCAAGCATGTCTGTGCACTTGATTGCATATTACTATGCAATCAAGTGTGCACATGCATGAATATACTTCCACAACAAAAAAATACAAAGTCAATGTTTGAGCTGTATGGGATTATGATTAATCACAGCTGCTGAGACTATACTGTCTGCAGATATTGCCTGCTGTCATCCCGCTTATTCATTTTTTTGGAAGCATTCTTGTGTCCCCGCGGTGTAGTGGTTTACACATTCACCTTACAAGTGGAAGGTCCCTGGTTCGATTCCAGGTGGGGACACAAGCCCCTCTCACCATGGAGGGTTGCGTTAGGATGGGCATCTGGTGTAAAACCTTTGCCAAATTATCAAATTATTAATCCGCAGTGGTGGCCCATTGGGGAAAATACAACGGAGCAGCCAAAGGTACATTATTCTTCCAAATGCGTAAAGATGAGATTGAAAAGAGAGAAAATGTGTAAAGTAAAAACAGTTTGATGTTAGCCTCTTTTTGTACTCTCTTTTTCAGGACTGGAAACACATTAAGTGTAGAAAACAGTATGTGAAATATAGTAAGGGAGAGTCACAAGGAGAAAATTTCCTGCCAACCTGGCATTTATTGCACTGCATGAGGAGATCTTGACGAGTACACACTAGTTAGCCTCAGCAAACACAAACTGACAGATTCTCACAGTGGACACACATCACACGGACAACAATTTCTCCATAACACACAAATCCAGACAAACACACCCAAGCTTCCTTTTCAACACTGTACTGTAAAGATGTAGATAGACTTGTGAGAGAGACCGTTGCAGAGAGGTGTACCTGGCACAGCCAAAGGCCATCAGTCTGTACTTGTTGTTGACAGCCACACAGGTGCCATCAGTCACATCTGCTGCCCAGACACCCTGCAACTGCTGGACACACACATGAAATCGTCATGAATGACAAAAACAATAAAATGCTGCCAGTTTCAGGGTAGCAGAGCGTGTTTTAAAAGTTAATTCATTTAGGGTCTTCTTCACTTACATTTAACTCATTTAGACTAACTGAAACTGAGCATAAACACACGTTTCCACTGGAATGATTGATCACGACTTTAATTTGACATTTCCATCTGGACATTTATAGCTTCATGTTTAACTCAACACCCACTGTCCATTTCCTAGCCAAAATGTTAATAGTAAGCTAAGATGCTGAGCATTACAGGTTTCCCCCTGCCAAGAACAGTAAAAGCTGTAAGCTCTGTACTGAGTCATATTACCTCAATATTAATAAAGACATTCTGTTCTATCCTTGAGTTCGCATTAACATGTTGCACTCAGCGGATAATTGTTCTCTGTAAGCAATTTTGTGTCACTCCTGCATGGGGAAAATGAAGGTTACTTGTGCTGCTGACATTAAATCAGGAAGGACTAAATTTCTTCCACTAAAATGATTTTTCTTTAAATATTTTTCCATCACTGTTAGCCTTAGCATCTTTTCTTTTAAAACACACATGCACACATCCTGGAATAAGGTGAGAGCACAAGCTGTCACTCTATTACCTACTGAAAGCAAAGTAGAACACGCTATTTAACTGCAGAAAAAAGCATGGTTATTTTTAAAAAACAGAGAACTCATTATGCTATTAGTGATTTTTCTGCACATAATAAGTCTGTAGTGTTCCCACCATCATGGGGTCAGGCTGTGTGAGGGTCTTATAAAAACAAATTGGCTATTTAATACCATAACAACAGCAGTTTTCACACATGCACTGCAGCTCTGAGCCTTTCAAATGCAAGAAAGCAAATATCTTGCTCAGTCTGATTGGATGTTGGATGGTCTTTATGCTGCCAGCTTGCTAGTATAAGGTCTGTGTAATGTGATTTTGTCCATGTGAGAATAGAGCAGGTAATTATGAGAGAACTCACAGTGGACGCCATGTGGACTGCCTGCAGCACCCTCGCTTAACCCGACCAGAATAGTTTGAATAGTGAGAACATGTCTGACACAAACTATCTCCTGTTGTGAACCACACATAAAGAAAGGGGCAACTGCGGGCAATCTTGGCTGGATTATTCTGACAGTGTCTGGAGTCTGTAAATGACTGATTATACTTTTTTTTACAATCTGGGTTTGCAGGCTTTGTTGCCCTTTTCAAGCAGTGTGGGTAGTGTAACATCATCAGTCTGTGTCTGTGAATATCCTTACATCTGCAGTGATAGTGTTGCTCAGTGGTGTGATAAAGCCCAGGCGTCCATCACTCAGTACTACAGCGAAGCCATCGAGGGTCACACAGTACTCCATACAACAGATATAAACACCCTCCAAGTCCAGAGAAGGACCACCTACGTACACACAAAAAAGACAGTTTGTTTTGATGTCCAACACTGAAAAGCTTCTGTAATTTTATTCTGTTTATGTAGCTTTAGAGTCATTTATAATATTTTTTAACCAATATCTACGATTAACTGGCAGATTTTAGTCCATCATTACTCTGCTGGGTTTCAGGAGAGTGCATGGATTTCCTCTAACCTCGAGCAGACTGCAGGTCCAGCGAGAAGGGGACAGTGGTAAGGCAGATAGCCTTGCGCCCATTGCTGCCTAGCCCATCCCAGTGCAGCACATGGAGGTAACCATCTGCAGTACACACCAACAAGTCCTCCTGGAGGGACTGCAGACTAGTGGGAAGAAGTAAAACAAAAACAATCCAGTTTTTATTCAAAGGAAGTGAAACAAAAACTGTAGGGGAGTTAGTAAAGAAATCAGGCAGGGGTGCTAGGTAGGCATGGTAGAAACAATGTAACAAGACAGAAAACAGTGGGCTATTCATCATCCAGCTGTGCCCTGACTGAAGGCTAAAGTTTTACTGGGCAGCTGTGATGAGGCCATGTAGCTGCTAGTGCCAAGTCTCTCGATCCTTTATCACACAAAGGAACAAACAACAGTGTGTGTGTGTGTGTGTGTGTGTGTAAAACACTTCATTGTACTGGAAAAAGTGTGAGAGGTTTAACACTGAGGATGGCACAACGACAACAGCCAAGAGTCAGAGAGCAGAGAAAATGAAGGGAAGCGAAGGGTGTAAGCACAGTGGACTGACACTGTGGAGGAGGCAACGTCTTTTACTGCAGCTTCACGCAGCAGGAGACACCCACTCATCTCCTGCACAATCAAGCTGTGCCTGTGAAATGCCAGCAGAGTGCTCTAATTCAGATGACTACCCTATAATCTCTGGTGAGTGCAGACAGTGAAGGAGAAATGGCAGATGAACATGTGACATGAAAGATGTAGACAATATAAGCAAAAATAAAAGACAGGCAAAAAGAAAGTAAAATTCTTGTCACTCAAATGTCAAAAATGTCAATTCTGAGGATATGTGGGTGATAGCTGGAACAAAAGAACTATAAAAAACAACAAAAATCTCAAGCCACCATAAAGGAGAAAACATAATTACATTAGTCTGGCTCTATCATTTTTGAATAGGGCATTTCTCCTTAGCAATTTCATAAGAAATAAGGATCCATATTTGCATGTGTTTTCATAAACACTCATACTAAAAGCAGTAACTGATATCCCATTTGTGCTTTAAAATTATAACATTTTTATCAGTTAATTTTTTAAATTTTTTCCTTGATCAATTGAATGTTTTATCCACAAACCATGAACGAACACTGATGATTAACAGATTGCACTCATGAGAAATGAGAAACTGAAACTAGGTAATTTTCCCTGTTAGTGTTCTAAGGCAGAGAAAAGAGGAAATGACTTGAAATGGATCCATCTTCACTTAGATGTATGGAAGCTTGTTTCTGCCACTAAAAAATGCACTCCACAACTCGACATTTCGAGAAAATAACTCGAAATTTCAACTTATTAACTTGAAATTTCGAGTTAGCTCTGCCAATCAGGAACCTACGTGAATGACATCATTTCCTTATTACCTGGAAGGAGATGGCGCAGTCGTCTACGTGACCTCAAATCCACACCTTCTCGGAGCAGAAGACGAACAGTTTCTCTGTCAGTCACAATGTCATTCATCCAACACTTCTGGCACATCCAGCGATACCCATGAGACTGTCCTGAGGTTTCCAGTTGTGCTTGTATAAAAGCTGCCACCTCTCCCACCACTGTTTTGTTCTTTCTGTGCCAAAGTCTGTTGTTGTGTAAAATCATTTCGAGAGTACGTTTGCTGATAGTAACGCCATGTGATTCAGCTAGTAATGCAAGGATTTCATCATTAGTAAAACCACGCTGAAAATACTCAGCAATTTGCACATTCATGACCGGTATCTGTAGTACTGGTAGCTTAGCTGTAGCATTGGTAGCTCAGGCCTTCAGCTTCCAGGTAACAAGGAAATGACGTCATTCATGTAGGTTCCTGATTGGCAGAGCTAACTCGAAATTTCA
>VUQH01086700.1:0-10916 GCA_015106775.1 Etroplus canarensis | reverse complement strand
AGGCCTTGGGGTTTGTTAGAGAACATTAGTGAACAAACAGCACCATAAAGCCCAAGGCAGGTCAGAGATAAAGTTGTGGAGAAGTTTAAAGTACGGTTATAAAAGAGCATTGTTCAATCCATCATCCAAAAACTAAAAAGAGTATGGGACAACTGCAAACCTAGGAAGACATGACCATCCACCTAAAGTGAAAGGCCAGGCAAGAGAGCATTAATGAGAATCAGAGCACTATATTAATCTCAGGGGGCAACTTGAGCTAATATGTATCTTAAATAACTCTAGAGTCAGAGTCAGTCACAGTCAATCAGAGAAGCAGCCATGAGACGCATGGTAATTCCGGAGGAGCTACAGAGATCCACAGTTTAGGTGTGAGGATCTGTCCACAGGACAACTATTAGTTGTGCAGTCCATTAGCCTTTATGAAAAAGTGGCAAAACAGGAAGCTATTGTTGAAAGAAACCCATTAAAAGTCCCATTTGCAGTTTGGCAAAAGCCATGTGGGGGACGCAACAAACATGTGGAAGAAGATGCTCTGGTCAGATGAATCCAAAATTGAACTTTTTGACCTAAATGCAAAATATTATGTTTGGCGGCAAACTAACACTGCACATCACCCTGAACACACCATCTCCACTGTGAAACGTGGTGGTGGCATCTTGCTGTGGAGATGCTTTACTACAGCAAGGACGTGGAGCTGGTCAGAATTGATGGGAAGATGGATGGAGCCAAATACAGGGCAGCCTTGGAAGAAAACTGAACTGGAGTGGAGGTTCACCTTCCAGCAGGACAACGACCCTAAACATTCAGCCAGAGCTACAATCTAACAGTTTTAGATCAAAGCATATTTGTGTGTTAGAATTCAGAATATCAAATTTCAAACCTTAATCCAATTGAGAATCTGTGGCATGACTTGAACATTGCGGTTGTAACATGACGAAATGTTCAAAAGTTCAAGGGGTATGAATACTTTGGCAAGGCACATTAAGTCAGCAATGATTTTTTTTCTCTCACTGATAAAAATGTTTTGTTTGAATAGGAGCCTGACGTTAGAGCTGGACATACCAAAAGAGTAGTGAAGGAACTGTCCGGGTAACCCCGCCCCTCAGCTTGATGTGCTGTGATAGTAAAGTGAGTGGACGAGAAATACTATAGCTAACAGCCACGGAGGACACTGCAAACCAAGAGATGAGCCCTGCACCCAGTCCAGCACGTAGTCCAGCTCCCAGTCCAGCGCCCAGCCCACTACTGGACCGAATTCCTTTGCCTCCACTGGACCATGTGGAGGTTTAGTACACAGTTTCCTCTGTTTAATGCTTCCACGTTTGGTTTAATGTTTATATGTTTTATATCCTGTTCTTGAACCCGCTGAACTGAGTTGTTCACTTTATGATCATTTGTTTGTGTAATTCTTCCATGAAAGCTGATAAGCATTCATAGAAAAGTCAGAATTTTGAGCCAACATATCCACCTTGGCAGATCTGCAAAACACTAGCTCCTACAGCATATCTTAACTCTTTGTTTTTCACAAGCATACAGTATGTTGTAACTTTCTGGTGAGGGGTCTGCCTGTGTAAAACTGCTGATAGGTTTCTACCTGAATGAGAAAAAGCAAAATAGGGCACAGGGCATTAAATACGCTACAGGAACAAATGCTGCTTTCAGATTGTTTTATACATACTGCATTCATGTTTACGTTGTTATAACAATAACAATATGTTAAGATGCACTGTGGAGTTGAGCAGTTAATGTATATACTGTCAACTAATTTTATGTCATTAGGTACTATTGCAATTTCTACACTAATTTGCATATTTCATATTTATCCAGTCAGTGAAAACATTTGTTTATTTGTTTTTTAATTTTATTGAAATTAGGCAAAATTGAAAAACAAAAAAGATAATTATTATGTGTTACCTTTATGAATATGGTAGGGCTTTTAACAGCATTTTCTCCATCTTGCCATGTGATAACTGACCAGCTCTCCTCCATGTCCTGATACTTCTTTAAAGCACCTAAGTGTGAACCACATCCAGGAGGAGGGGCGCTGCTGCACCTGTCCACCAAGAGGCCTCCTCGTCTCTCCCATTACCAAAGGTAAACAAGGCAGTTCACTAGTTGACTCACTGATTTCCTACCAGGCATATTTGTTGTTTGTGAAGTTATGTTTTTCCATCCAGATGATGGGTGTTTAGTAGTTCTGGAACTACATGAAAAAAGTACAAACAGATTGAAGGACATAGGCACCAAATCAAGTCTGAGTCTGAATCTGAGCTCTATCCCTGATTTTTAAATTACTTACTGAAGGATTTAAGAGTTGTAGTACCTATAAAATCATGATCACAGTTTTCCAACCTATGGTAGCCTTATAATCTAATACAAGGGTCCCCTGCCCTCTCCAGTTCTTTTGGCAGCTGTGCTCTTTGGAGGGGTTTGGTCTATTACAGAGGATGAATGTCTCCCAGGAGGAAACCTGTTTGGCATCACAGTACTCTTCATCTGTGCAATTGCTGGTGGCAAATTGGTGTCGCTCATTCCACTGTTTCCACCACTCCTTGGTAAGGCAGAGAATGTACAGTTTTTATTTTACATGGTGACACTAGTATGTTCATCTAAGCATTTATTTTATATGTGTGTACGCAGATTTATCTGTCAGGGTGATATACTGTAATAAGTGATATATGGCACTGTTGGCTGATATCAGCATACCTGCAGATCAGATGGCATTTACCAATGTCTGTAGCCCACATTTGTCTGTTGGGCCAGATCAGTTTTAGGCTGGCCAAACAGTCATCTTAAAGTGCGATAAAGAGCTAAAACCTTTGAAAATATCATTCAGAATGTTTTTTGTTTTCCTGGAATAAAGGGGGGGAAAAGTGAAAAAAAAATTGGAATCAGCATTTGCTAAATTGCTATTTTATACATCAGGGCATCCCTTTTTGCTAGACTTGTCTGTGTTAAACTTGGATAACTGACAAGCAAATACAGTTTTAATGTTTGTCTCAGTTGTGGTAATGATGGGTGTGTCTTGCTGTCACTGTCATTTTCAGTAATAAGTGTTAGAAGTGTTCTCCTGAAACACATGTAAGCCATGAGACTACCCTTAGCTAACACTCGTACATGATGATGTAGTGGAAGTAGCTGTCCTGCAGCTTGCTGAATGTGATGGCCATACCTGCAGCTACAAAACAGTGAAGACTTAGGTTCTGACGTTGTCGAAATACAGTTTGTTCTATTTTTTAGCACACACATTTAGTTCATTTTGGGGTTTCAGCTTTGTTAAATTTTATTCATGTATTTTTCTTGTTTTACCAGTGCTGGGGCCAGTCCAAAAAGGTGGTGTGAAGGGCAAAAGATGTGCAATAGGGGACGGCACTGCATTATGCAGAAAGTGCTGATTGGACCGTACCAAGCACAGCTCTTCCACAGGGAGATATGGGGGAATAGGAATTTTAAACCTTATGTATTTTCTTTTGATTTCTGAGTTGTTTGGATTTCTTTAATCCTGTATTTGGTTTCTATAAGTTTAAGTTAACTCTCAAACTGACTGTTGGTTTATTCTTTATAGTTGAATATTTTCTTAGGATTTTGATCCTTTTTTGTAAAACTGGTTCGATCAGTCACTATTTAAGTTCCCTTTGTGAGTTTGTTTGAGGTCAGTCTGTTTTGAGGTCATTTTGTTTATGTTTGGTTTAGAGTTACTACTTTTGTACATTAAGTTACCATTTGACCAAAGTTCAGTTTGGTTTAGTTGACCTCTTTTAAGGGCCCACATGACTATTTTGTATTTTTGGGGTCTAATAAAACCCACCTTTTTGGAAAATATCACTGTGTCCTTGTACCTTGACTAACTCGGTGATGTATGGCTTGCATGCAGCTGATAGAGCCATGGAAACCCATTTCAGGAAGCTCTCCATACACAGTTTTTGATGTTAATCCAAGCTGCTATGGCTCCTAAATGCTTATATTTTGCAATAATACTCTTTAAAATTGATCACAGAATATCTAGGAGAGAAGAAATTTCATGAACTTACTTGTTGCCACAGTAGCATCCTTTTACAGTACCATGCTGAATTCAGCAATCTCTTTAGAGGGATGCTATCTTTCACAAATGTTTGTAAAGGCAGGTTGCATAGCTAGGGTTTTGATTTTATTCACTTGTGGCAATGGGACTGGATGAAACACTCAAATTCAGGGATTAAGATGTGTGGCCCAGGACTTCTGTCTATACTGTGTATGGTATGCTGGTGTACTGGATTTTTTGCGTTTTGTATCTCTTTTTTTGTATTTTGTCTAGATGACTGTGGCCCCTTTAGCTTGAAAATGCTTGTTAGCCATCCTACTATTCATCAGAAGGTGAAAAGGTGACCACCATCAAATGTGATTTTTGCATTATGTGTTGATTAGGGGGTAGTTTAATGTGACCACAGCCCTGATTTTATCATATTCCTTGATAAATATTAAGGAAACTGTAACCACTGCTTGTTGGTTGATAACATCAAAACTGACGTACAGCTTGGAGTTTCTCTCTCTCTATACATCACTTTCATGTGGTTTTCTTTTCATTTTGAATAAGTCTTCAAAAGAGTAGCCATGGTCACAAGTTCAGTGTTCATTTCTGAGGGGGTTTTTTTTTGTTATTATGCCTCCGCTGCTGAGACATTATGTTTTTCAGGTTGTCCATCCGCTATAAATCTTGTTACCACTACAGGAGCTGGCTTGTTTGCTGGATCTTATCCAATCTTTGTGTGGTTAATAACTATAATGGGTGGAAGATCTGATAACATTTAAGAGATTGTGAGATAAAAGGTCAGGGTCACACACAGTCAGACTTAAGTTGAAAGGATACTGGCCAAATTCTAGTAATTTCATTTTTATTTATATAAATCTTTGCCTCAGACACTAACCAGATTACTATATAATAAAAATGAGAGGATAGTGTTTAGCTTGGTAGCTAAAGACCGCCCAACCCTTATTAAAATATTTGCCTTACGTATTCTTTCTCTTATTTTACCACACTACTTTTTCTGTGCTTTTAAAATCATAACTTTGCACATTTTTGCATGGTTTCCATTGTTCTCTATTCTGTGTATTTTTTCATAATAATATGATAAACACATTTTGTAGTAATGTTACATTATTTAAGCTGAAGAATCATCAGTCATGATGTTTCTGAAAATGTATGGCTTGATGAAACCTCCATTGTTAGAGTTTCAGTATTCATTGAGTTTGCACTAAATATCCAATGTTTTCAAAAAGTAACAGGTGAGTTTAATCTTCCTCCGGAGCAGCGTGAGAGACAGCCACGAAGAATAAACAGTACTTCATGGAAAGAAAGATCACCTTTCCTCTTTCTCACCCTCTGTTGTGCTTCAGGTATGCTGCTGATGGGTTTGATGCTGAGGAACATTCCAGTTGTTACAGATGGGGTGTACATTGACTTCCGATGGTCTGCATCTCTGAGAACCATTGCTCAGGCTGTCATTCTGGCTAGAGCTGGTCTGGGGTTGGATCCCACAGTGAGCTTAATATCTGCACACAGAAGTAGAAATATTGACTCTGCTTACGGTGCTGTGGAGGACGGGGATGAACTGTTTGCTAACTTTATGGGTTCTCTGCAAAATGCTGGTTGGAAACCATCAAACTACCTTCACAGACTCCAAGTTGTGCTTAACACCGCTACTTGGAGAGGAGGGGCCTCTGCTGATGAGTTTGATAAGCAGTTGTTGAAGCAGTTTTGTAGAGGCTGCTGGAATGACTCCCTAACAGCAGAGCTCCAGCTTGAACAAAAGATTAAAAACCCTCCTTCCTTTGCTGAATTATTACTCCTGCTACGTACTGAGGAAGAATAGCATGCTAACAAGGCAGTACGTATGAAAAAGCACCTTGGTAGCTCCAGACAACAGCCAGCTCCACCCAAACAACGTGTCTGGTCCTAACTTCAAACTGCCTGTGCTTGCTCTGAGTCTAAAGGTGCGTTCACACCGAACGTGATTCGCACGGCAGGGGCGGCCAGTTTCACTGTTAAGTCAATGTAAAACACGCGGCGAGAGGTCCTGCGGTGCGATTTAAGTGGCTGGCGGAGCGTGTTTTGCGAGCGGCGGCGCATTTTGCGCGGCGCGGTGAAAATTGTGCCGCGTGGCACGAATTTTCCAGAGTTGAAAAATCTGAACTTTGGCGAATATTCGCGTTGCGTCAACCAATCAGGAACTCAGCTTTGGTAGTGACGCGTTGATGATGTGTTCAGTGGGTGGAGTCCAAAACCCACATGGAGGAGAAGCTCATTGTTGCTGTCTGTTCTCATCCTGAGCTATATGATGTTTGTTTTTTTTTCTTATCGAGACAAGAATAAAAAGGACCGTGCTTGGAAAAGGATAAGTGAGGAGATCGTACAGTCTCTACAAAAGTGCCGGCAAGCACGTCGCAATGTCTGGGTTCACGATATCATTCAGAGACGCTCCCAGTACGGAGAGCAAGTCGTCAAACTGGGCCACAGAGAGATGGAAGTACCGCTGAAAGCGGCCGTCATCCAGACGCAGCTCCTGGGGTAGATGGTGAAACTCACCGTACTGGGAGCGTCTCTGAATGATATCGTGGACCCAGACATGGCGACATGCTTGCCGGCGCCTTTGTAGAGCTCTCCAAAACAAATAAACCCAAGCTACTCTCTCAACATCATCCATGTCTTCCATGATGTAGCAATGAGGCCGAGGTTGGGGGTAGCGCCTCCCACACAGTCGCGTCAGGCGGTCACACTTTTGGACACGTGAGTAGGGGCGAATTCACTGCGCGGCCAAAAAGAGGCGGTGGAGGCAAATTCGCTGTGCGAATTGCATTTGGTGTGAACGTACGTTTAGGCTGCAGCAGAAACAAATTGCTGAGTTACAAGCTCAAATTGCTCAGTTGACCCCCCAAAAGAAAGGCGGAAGTAAGACGGCAAAACCAAGTGCAAAGGTAACTGTGCAGACAAATCCGGCTCATCAGCAGCCCTTGCCAGTGCCTGTTCCAGAGCATCAGCCACCTCCCAGGCCCCGCCCGTGGTACTGCTTTTGGTGTGGAGAGGACGGCCACGTAGCCTCGAGATGCAGTAATGAGGCCAACCCAGTGCTGGTAGCAACAAAAAGGAAGCAATTGGAAAAAAAACAGCAGGAGTGAGAGTCACAGAATGACCCACACCGGTTAAACTGACAGCAACTCCTGTTGTGGGACAGACAGGAGTTCAGTTTAACACTAGTCCCTCTACCTCCAAGCAAAAAGGCAAAAGACAGCCAAAGGGTCAGTCACATAGGCTGCCACAGAGATTAGTTGGAAGCAAATGCACTGCTGAAGTGTGGGTTGCAGAGAAAAAAGTCAACTACCTTTTAGACTCTGGATCTCAAGTTACAACGATCCCGTTGTCCTTCTATGAAAGCAACCTGAAGAACCAAGAAATTAAATCATTGGAAGATTTGTTGGAGGTTGAAGGAGCTAATGGACAAGAAGTTCCATGTTTTGGCTATGTGGAAATAGATATCACTTTTCCCAAAGGGTTTGTAGAAGAGGAGGTTGAGATTCCTACATTGGCCCTTGTGGTTCCAAACAGGAGAGAAAATGCCCAAGAGCAAATCCTTATTGGCACCAACACTCTGGATGTGTTGTACTCAAATGTGGCTGCTCACATTAATGAATTTGGCCTACCTATCCAGTATGGCTACCGCGCAGTCCTCAAAGTCTTGGAGCTTAGGCACAGACAACAACCAAATGGCAAACTGGACCAAGTAAAACTCTCTGGGAAGAAGTTGGAGACAATTCCTGCTGGTCAAACTGTTGCATTAGAAGGGTTAGTCCATGTTGGGAGCTCCTTTAATGAAAAGTGGGCCTTGGTAGAGCATCCAACAACCCCCTCCATGCCTGGTGGCCTGCTGGTGGCGAAGTGTTTAGTCACATTGCCTGCGAAAAGGGCGAGCACATTGGCTGTGATAGTCAAAAATGAAACTGCCCATGATGTAATAATTCCACCAAAAACAGTGATAGCTGAACTCAGTGCTGTTCAACAAATATTAGCACATAAGCCTGACACAAATCTAACTGACCCTGTCAAAGACAAGACTAACTCCAGTACAGACTTACAGTTTGATTTTGGGAATTCTCCTCTGTCAGCTGACTGGAAGGAGAGAGTAATACAAACCTTGAAGTCAATGTCAGAAGTGTTTGCCCATCATGACCTCGACTTTGGTCATGTAAGTCAGATCAAGCATCATATCAGATTTCACGATGAAACTCCTTAAGCAGAGAGCCCGACCGATTCACCCGCAGGATGTTGATGCCGTGCGAAGACATTTAAGGGAGCTGTTGGATGCAGGTGTGATTCGCGAATCTGAGTCTCCTTTTGCATCCCCCATTGTGGTAGTCCGGAAGCGTGATGACTCCATCCGCCTCTGTGTCAATTACCGCAAACTGAATTCACAAACAATCAAGGACGCCTACGCCCTTCCCAATCTTGAAGAGGCTTTTTCCAGCTCTAACAGGCTCAAAGTGGTTTTTGGTTTTGGATTTGAAATCCGGCTATTACCAAATTGAAATGGAGGAGGCTGATAAGGAGAAGACAGCGTTCGTGTGTCCCTTGGGATTCTATTAATTTAATAGAATGCCTCAAGGGGTCACAAATGCCCCCAGCACCTTCCAGTGCTGCATGGAGCGTTGCATGGGTGACCTGAACCTGAAAGAGGTGTTAGTTTGAATTGATGATCTTATCATTTTTTCAGACACTGTTGAAAAACACGAGAGGTGCCTTCTGCATGTCTTGAATCACCTGAAGGAATATGGCCTCAAACTTTCACCGGAGAAGTGTAAGTTCTTTCAGTCTTCTGTCCGATATTTAGGCCATATCGTCTCCCAGAACGGAGCTGAAACTGACCCAGAGAAAACCAGTGCTCTGAAAACCTGGCCAAAGCCATCTAACCTCAAAGAGCTGAGGTCCTTCCTTGGGTTCAGTGGTTACTATCGCAGGTTTACTCAGGATTTCTCCACAATTGTGAAGCCACTGAATGAGCTAGCAGCCGGATATCCTCCAACCTGCAAGAAAAAAGAAAGAAAGGCCAATGCCCAGTACCGTAACCCTAAAGACCCATTTGGTGAGCGCTGAACTGCCTCTTGTCAGCAGGATTTTGACACGATAATCGAGAAGCTCACTTCAGCACCTGTTCTGGGGTTTGCTAATCCTAAACTCCCCTACCTGCTCCACACAGATGCCAGTACGACTGGGCTAGGTGCAGCTTTATACCAACAGCAAGATGGTGAGCTGAAGGCTATAGCATTTGCAAGTAGAGGGTTATCTAAAAGTGAAGCTCGGTACCCAGCACATAAGTTGGAGTTCCTAGCCCTTAAGTGGGCTGTCACAGAAAAGTTTAGCGACTATCTTTATGGGGCTAGTTTCACTGTAGTCACTGACAGTAACCCCCTTACATACATTCTAACCTCAGCTAAGCTTGATGCAACCAGTTATAGATGGCTGTCCACAATCGCTACCTACTCATTCAAGCTGCAGTATAGGGCTGGAAGACAGAATGTGGATGCAGATGCACTATCACGATGGCCACATGGTGGACTGGTGGACGATCATGTCTCAGTAAAGGAAAAGGAAAGAATATGTAAGTTCACCGCCAACCACCTCTCAGAAACGGACACCTCAGAGGTCATTCAGCCGGAGGTGATCAAAGCTATCTGTGAGCGGCATGACGTCTACTTTGGTGGCAAAGGTTCTGAGTACTCTGATCACTCAGTTGCGTTGGTTGAGTCCATAGCACTCAGTCCTGAAGCTCTGCCACCTTGCTTCCAAGGGGATGACAGTCATGGGCTGCCGGTTATTCCCTCCTTCTCATTTGCTGAAATCTCAGAGAAACAGCAAGCAGAGAAATAATCACTCAGTTGCAAAGTATTGAGGCACCTCCACTTCAAGTGAGGAAAGAGCTCCCTGAGTATGGCCTCTTGTTGAGAGAATGGAACCGGCTGGAGCTAAAAAATTGAGTCTTGTTTCGCAAGAGGCAGGGAGTGATGGGAGTGACTCATCAACTTGTCCTACCAAGAGAATTGAGAGACATGGTGCTTGAAAGTCTCCATGATGATATGGGCCATCTTGGTGTTGAACGCACCCTTGATCTAGTGAGAGCTAGATTTTATTGGCCTAAAATGTCCTCAGCGGTTGAAGAAAGGATTAAGGCTTGTGATCGTTGTGTGAAAAGAAAAACTCCACCAGAGAGAGCAGCCCAAATGGTTTTAATAGAGACCACCAGACCATTGGAATTAGTTTGCATGGATTTTCTAAGCGTGGAACCAGATCAAAGTAATACCAAGGACATATTAGTAATAACAGACCATTTTACTAAGTATGCCCTCGCAATACCAATACCCAACCAAAAGGCGAGTACTGTGGCTAAGTGTCTATGGGAACATTTCATATCACATTATCGGTTCCCTGAGAAGCTCCATAGTGATCAGGGCCCCAATTTTGAGTCCCGCACCATCAAAGAGTTGTGTGAAATGGCGGGGGTCTGGAAGACGCGGACAACCCCTTACCATCCAAGGGGTAACCCTGTGGAGCGCTTTAACAGAACGCTGCTACAAATGTTGGGCACACTGAATAACAAGGACAAGTCCCATTGGAGAGACTATGTTAAGCCTCTTGTGCATACAACTGCACAAAGCATAAAGTCACAGGGTTTGCACCTTATGAGCTTATGTTCGGGAGGCAACCAAGACTCCCTGTGGACTTAGCTTTCGGGCTTCCTGTTGATACTCTGCCATTGTCTCACCGCATCCTTGCATTCAGGGCAAAGCAGCGAGGGAGATCAGGAAAAAGGGGAGAGGAAAAAAGTTCGGTCTTCCAACTGGGAAACGTGGTTGCCTTCATTAGTCAGGTTTTGCGGAGGAAACAAACTGTT
>VUQH01086696.1:0-11694 GCA_015106775.1 Etroplus canarensis | reverse complement strand
CACATGGCTTGTGGTAAAACTGCAAACAGGACTTCTTATGGCTTTCTTCCAACAATGGCTTTCTTCTTGCCACTCTTCCATAACGGCCAGTTTAGTGGAGTGCATGACCAACAGTTGTCCAGTGGACAGATTGTCCCACCTGAGCTGTGGATCTCTGCAGCACCTTCAGAGTTACCATGGGTCTCTTGGCTGCTTCTCTGATTATTGCTCTCCTTGCCCAGCCTGTCAGGTCAGGTGGACGGCCATGTCTTGATACTCTTTCCATTTTCAAATGAAGTATTGAACAGTGCTCTGTGAGACGTTGAAAGCTTGGGATATTTCTCTAAGCTGACCCTGCTTTATCCCTGACCTGCCTGCTGTGTTCCTTGGGCTTCATGATGCTGTTTGTTCACTAATGTTCTCTAACAAACCTCTGAGGCCTCCACAGAACAGCTCAGCTTCATACTGAGATTAAATTACACACAGGTGGACTCTATGGATTAATTAGGTGACTTCTCAAGGCAATTTGTTGCACTGGATTTCATTTAGGGATTAATAAAGTAAAGGGGGCTGAATATACACATATACACAGCATACTTCTGGGATTTTTTTATTTGTAAAAAAAATGATAAGTAAAAACTTGATTTTGAGACAGCAGTACTTCATAAAAAAACACAGGGAAAGTCATAAACATAGAGAATTGCTGCTGAGTTTCTGTTTGACAGATCAGTTTTGTTTTCCCATTTTTCGAGTGCCGCCCTCTCAATGTCACCATCACTCACCGGGAAGTCCTCATACTGTATATTGTCTGAAGTGGCGAGTGCTGGCATGGTGTTATTGCATGCCACTGGGGCCTCTCAGAGCTGATTGATGGCTAAATGCTACTCATACATCTCAACTTTCATCTTGGATGGGATGGTAGAGGTCAGCTGACAGCTAGTGTCACCTTACAATAACGCATAGTGCTGAGGGGAAGGCCTGGATTTCAACGTACAAATGAAGGGTGGACTAAGTGATGACTGCCATGTTTGACTTGTGGCTGAAGCTTAATCTTACGCTTTCTTTACCTCTAATTGTGCTGCTCCTTTTCCACCCTCCCTGTGAAAATCTGCCTCTCTCTCTCTCTCTCTCTCTCCCTCTTGTTCCTTCCATTACTGTCTCCCTTTCTTTATCATTTTACTCCTTTTGGACTTTTACACTTTCACTTAATCCCACCCAGTCTCTCCACCTAGCCAATGTGTGATAATGAGGTCATTTATCACCCCTGTGTAGAGAAGGCCTCTTTTTTTTATTGCATGTGTTTTTCACGTTCCTGGAAAAGACATGTTTTCCAGCAAAATTGCTTTTTTGACTTCTGATAGCGTTAATCCCCCAGAACAGTCATTTTAAAGCACCAGACGCTTCTCCATCCCCTTTTCGCGGAGTGCAAAAGCCATTAAAAGTTGTGAGTTTCCTCGTAATGGTATTATGAGTGAATTGTGTGGCCTGTGTAAGCCTGAGCCTCCCTCAGGCCATCTCCCACTCTCTCATGTTTTCTGTGGCATATGCACTTTCTCGCTCTTACCGCCCCCACACATACACCTTAGTCCACTCTGCTCATATTCAGCATTGGACTTAGTGTTTTTTTGGGGGGGGTTAGTTTTATACCCTTAAAAAAATACACTTAATTTCATTAGCTTGAAAGGCCATTTGCTTAACGAGTCATTACATTTCAGTAATTGTCCTCTGACTCCAAAATGAAAACTTTCTCCTTTTGAAATCAGTGTTCATGACCAGTGCTCCTGTTATTCTCTTATCCAATTAAAATTTTTGCGTCTCTAGGGTGCTGAATAGAGGAGCAGAAGAAATAAAGACACAATTTCAAGTAAGAAAACTTCATTCAAATTGTAAATTAATTATGGCTTTCATTTGGAAATGTGTTAAATAACATTTTTGCCAAAATCCGATAAACCTGAAGAGTCAGTGAAAAAGCGAATATCTAAATTTGGAAGAAAATTGAAACAGACAACCAGCTGATGCCAGTCTGGAATCTTCTTGCTGAATCTGCGGCACTAACCGCTGCAACACTGTGCCAGCCTGGCGTGTGGGACCAATAAGAGCTGACTGTCCAGAGGCCTGAACTAATAAGCTCACGATGGAACACAGTGAAATCAAACATTAGTTCAATAAAGAGAGATCATTTGCAGAATACGAACGCGATTTATTGAGGTACACTGTTGGAATAATAAATTGTGAATTAGCACATGCTTCATTGGGTTACAGAGAACTGAAGATGAATGGTTTGGCAATTAGACTTTGTCTCCGGAACGTGGCAGAAAGGAGTCCAGTGATGGCAGGAAGAAGACTAGAACCCGCCCTGGAGATGAAACAGGCGGATTGTTGGATGAGGATCTGAGGATGACGTGGAGATGGGGAGGAGGCTGGTCGAGAGTCTGCAAAGAAGGAGGACAGAAGAGCGCTAAGATTTACAGCATATGAAACAGAGGCTGATTGGCTCGCAGATGGCGGGCAAGAAAATGATTGGGTGAGAGCGGTGAAGACAGAACAGAGTTCGACAACATGGGAAAGCACCAGAATAAAGGAATAAACTCTCAGTAATGAAGACAAATGAGAGGATGCAGATCTCCGTCCATGAACTTACACATAGGCTTCATAAAAATATTTTACACTCACTGGCCACCTCATTAGATATCCTTGTTAGGACCAGGTTGGACTGTCAGGACCAAGCAAAAATCCCAAATGCAGAACACAGACCATGCAGTTAGCAGATTTATTGCAGAATCACAGGAGTTGGGTTTTTTTAAGTCCTTCACTCAACAAGCAAATTAGGGATGGCTGAGTGAATGGGGAAGGGGCCAGGGAGGAAGCCAAAGCCAGTGAATGTTGGGTGTGAAAGAGGGCTGAGGGAATCCAGGAAAGTCGTCAGCAGCAGGAGTGGTCCAGGGGTCAGGGATCTAGCAAACCAAAACCTAGGGAAGGAGAAAGAAAGGCAGATTACATAAAGGCTAGCACACCTGAAAACACTCCGGGAGTCACGAAGTACAGGGAGGGGAGGCTGGAGCAGCGGGCCTTACTTAGACCCACTTTTTCCTTTAGAAATGTCTTACTTGTCCATGGCATAGGTTCAACAAGGAGATGGAAACATTCCTTGAACATTTTGTTCCACAATGACAGGATAACATCACACAGCTTTCTGCACATCCATGGCATGAATCTCGCATTCCACCATATCCCAAACATGCCTTCCTGTCAGCTCAAAGCAGTCTGGCCATTCTCCTCTGTCTTCAAAAAGGCATTTTCATCCAGATAGTTACCGCTCACTGGATATGTTCTCTTTTTCAGGCCGCTCTGTGTACACCCTAGAAATGATTGTGTAGGAAAATCCCAGTAGATCAGTAGACCATCACATTTAGCACCAACAAACACGCCACATTCTAGTCACTTAAACCACCTTTCTATCCCATTCTGAACCTTGTTTTGAACTTCAGCAGGGTGTACCATATGCAGTGGCCACTCCTCACTTTGTTATATGTTGCTTCCAAAGAACCAGGCATTATTTAATTCTTTTAGTGGTTGTGGGCAATAGTTCTCCAGGATTTTTGAAGATCTTTCAAAATTTTTCATGAGACATCGGCTGCTTTTTCACTCGTTATCAGTCCAGTGGCACTGGCACGGTGTGCACTGTATCCCAAAGAAAATCTGAAGAAACTGGAAAAATGGAGGACATAAGAAGAAGAAGAGGGAGGCCTTGAGAAATGCATCTGGACCTTCAGTTGATCCATCTACTGTTTGCTGAAAGCTCATTAGAAATGGTCTGAATGGAAGGGTGGCTGTCAAGAAGCCTTGAAGGAAAGGAAACAGGGAGAAATGATCGAGGTATCCCAAATTACACAAGAACTGAACAAAATCAGTGGAAATGGAGTAATGAATAGACCTCAGGATTTTTGTAGCAGTGTGGGATCATCTTTACAAAGAATGGAACAAAAGGCAGTCAAGATCCAAAGAATAGCTTTGGAATGTCCTTCAAGAAGCCTGGAGAACTATTCCTGAAGACCGCTTAAAGAAATAACAAGAGAGCTTGGCTAACAGAGTTGACTTTCATGCTGTTAGGCTTGTATGTTTGAATCACTGCACCTATTTCCCATTTTCCCAGCAAAATATGAAGAAATGAGTGGTGGCCCAAGACTTTTGAACAGTACTGTATATAACATGTACAATACACGTATTTGCATGTTCTCCCCTTGCCTGCATGAGTTTCCTTTGGCTACTCTGGCTTCCTGCCACAGTCCAAAGAAATGCATGCTAGGTTAACTGGTGATCCTAATGTGACTGCGGATGAGATGTGGTTAAATGTGATTCTTTGAGATATATTTTTTGGTTCTCTAATCAACAGAAAATTGCTCAGTTGGATAGATATGAATTCACCGGTGAAATCTGGTCTTCTTAATAACTAGAAAATACTTATTTTGATGAAAAAACACTGTTTGATCCATTTCACTTCATTGAAATGTTCTCTCATGAAAGGGAGCTGCAGTCATTCATGTTATTGGTTCATCAACATGGTTTAGTATATACTGAAAAAGCTTGGTAGCACATTGAGCTAAGTTTCCATTTCAACTAAATTTTACAGTTTTCCAAACAGGAAAGATAAATTTTATCTAAAATTAGCCAGGCTCCCTTTCAAAACAAATAGAGAAAATTAGAGAATAATAGAGAAGAGTGAGAAGTTTTATCAAAAATATCTGGTGACACCCCCACTCTAAGAGGTAGGGCCACAGTAAAAACACAAGTGCAGCCCCAAATGTAGCGAATTATTAGACATTAGAGGAAGTGACTTTTCATGCGCCAAAAAGTTATATATAGTGTATGTTTCTAAACATTCAGAGGTTTCAATTTTCACTTATTCTGCAAGATTTCAGTGTGCAGTATGACACATCCTGGGTTTGGCCAGACATAAAGAGAAATTAGGTAATACAATAATTTACAATTCTGAGTTTTGCTCTTTCCTTTGAGAAAAGTACTTAAGTTTGTCTGAGTTTATTCAGAGTTAATTCACTGGTTAATTGAGTTCAGCTCAGTTTTATTTCTATATCTCAGTTCAGTTCTATTTTATTTGTATAGTAGCAATTCACAACATAAGTTGCCTTAAGGTCTTCACACTGTGAGGGAAAGACCCTACAGTATTAGAGAGAAAAACCCAACAATCAGATGATCCCTTATGAGCAAGGAAGGGTTATGGCTGCAGTCTGTATTCTTACCTGTAGACGCCGCTAAACATTAAACACATTTTTTTGTGCCGTTACATCCATCGACCCATCCATCCATCCATCCATTCATCTTCTGATGCTTACCTGGGTCTTGGCTGCAGGGGCAGCAGTCAAAGCACAGATAACCAGACATCCCTCTCCCCAGCCACCTCCTCCTGCTCTTCTGGGGCCTTCCCAAACCAGCCGATAGGCATAATCTCTCCAACAAGTCCTGAGTCCCAGGGCCTCCTCCCATTTACATGATAAAACACACCTCACCTAGGAGGCATCTAGGAGGATCCACTTCAACTGGTTCCTTTCAATGTGGAGAAATAGGTCTAGTGGGTCTATTTTATGCCCCTCTTCACCCTATCTTTAAGAGATAACCGAGCTACCCTTCAGAGGAAAGTAATTTCTGCCACTTGCTTCTTCAATCTCATTCTTTTGGTCACTGTCCAGAGCTCATGACCAGAGGTGAGAGCAGGAATGTAGATCGACCAGGAAATCAACAGCTTCGCTTTCTCGCTCAGGTCTCTTCACCACAACAGATCAGTACGGCTTCTGCAGCAGTGCCATTACATTTAGGTACAAAAGGTCACATGACGTTCAAACCCAGTCTTCATAATGTGCAAAGCACAAGGTTACACATAAGAACCCAGCAGTTCCTTATAGGGTACCACCCAAGTGGCAAGCCATTGTACCAACGGGTATAATATGCTGGGAGAATTGTGTAGAGAACAGAATAAATAAGGAGCACCTGACAAAAATAAATGTACTTCATCATAAGTCACATGGAGAAACTTGTTGTCGATCTTTCCCTCACTGTCAGGTGCTTATTTCAGTGAAGTCCACATAGTGCGGTTATTTTCCCAGTGATTCAGAAAGTATATTGCTGGCTTACTTTGTTATTTTGCAAATGACTCTCTGTTCTGAGAAAATGACATTCTAGCCTCTTGAGAGGAGTGAAGGAAATTCATGAGGAGCCAAAATGATTTGATTAATATGTGATGAAAA
Organism: Etroplus canarensis; assembly: GCA_015106775.1. Classification (NCBI taxonomy): domain Eukaryota; kingdom Metazoa; phylum Chordata; class Actinopteri; order Cichliformes; family Cichlidae; genus Etroplus; species Etroplus canarensis. The sequence goes on along the minus strand of VUQH01086696.1, from coordinate 5,455 downwards.
ATGATCATTATCCAAATCACAATCTGTCACTCTTCCCACTACACTGGGACAAATGGCGCTGCAAGGCTCAGAGGGATACAGTCATGTTAAACTTTCTAGTTGAGCATTGTAAGACTTTCTCACTGGTAGTCATTATCACTGCACTGACTTTAGATAAGGCCACGAGGCCAGATTCAGACTACAAGATATCAGTCATAGGGTGTCAGGTCTGAAACTGAGCAATGGGAATAAGTTACCATTTCATTATCATCGTTGTTATCGTTGGTGTGCCTGTGATTTTGTTCAACAGGAGCACAAAGCACTGTTTTGGTGAAAGATTTCACCCATGGACAGGTACACACTGTTTTTCAATTTCTCTGTTAGGCTGCTCCAAACAGACTCACAAATCCTGTCTCACAGGTGATTCAGCGGAAGAAATTCATGACTCGGAAATGGCCTGATCTGACTCAGTAACCAGCTTATCAGGAAAAGATATTAGCTCAAAGCGTGCAGGCAGATAGCCCAGAAAACAGCAACGTGAAGCAGAAGTTTAAGGACGGGTTTTAAGTAAGCTTTTGTTGGACATCCACACTTTTCCCTCAGATCACACGTAAAAATAGACGTAGCTTCTGGGGGTAAAAAGTGAAGCCATTGAGGAAGTGTCTTTAACATGCATTCTTTTTAATTGCCTGTAGGGAGCAACTCCTGCGGTTGGCAAAAGAAGTCCAGTAGTAATAGAACTCTAGTGGAAAATGGCTTCCTTGCAATAAACTCAATTAACATTTTCCTAATGACTATATTGGCTCCATCGCAAGTTTTGATATGAATGGCACTTCTGGATCTTATGGGGGAACCTATGTTAAAATTGACAAAATTTTATATGTATAAGACAAATATCACTTCAGTGTTTCATTTAATACCTACCACGTAGTGAACAAAACCCAACTTCACATAAAGACATAGAAATAAATTTAATCTGGATCTGATCCAGAAGTAAAAGTGGAATTTTCCTGAGATTTTATGTTCTTTTTCCAGCTTTTAATGCATTGAGAGTGATGGTTATCCCAAAAAGGCGCTGGCCCTGGGCTGGGAGATACTAATTGTCTTTCCTGAGTGAAGACGTTGCATCTAGTTAAATACAAAATGGTTTGTTCTGTAAATTACATTCCTCATTAAGAAGTCAAGCAGGATATGCATTACTGTCAAACTGACAAGTCGTTAGCCAAGAAGCGTGCAGTTCCTTACTGTTTCTCAGCCAGAGCCGGCCCTTGCTTATCGTGCCTGTTTCGAAATGATATGCTGATGATGGCAACAATGTTCAGCTTGAGTCTTGACATAACCAATCACCATGGCATAACCAGTGGATTATTTCATTCTGATTGGAGCTATATATGGTCTACGGTCCCAGAGAATGTTTGTGTTATTCACAAATGACAAAAAAATTGGAATGAGAGATTGGTAGGGTTATTCTTAATCCCACAACTTGTTACAGATCTCCTAGCTTCAGTCTATTTCAGCTGCGGTGGGGCTTCTGTTGAGGGTTGTCAGATGCTGAAGGAATGTTCTGTTCAAATGTGATGCCATGAAACCCTTACCAAGCTCCTGTATTTGACAAATTAGAAGCAAGACTGCCTTGTAGAAACTTCTGCTGGCAAGAACATCAAGAAACAAGAAAACAAGCAGCAATCCAGGTTGTTTTCCCACAGCGATATCCCTAGGACTATGAAGCACATTTGCAGCTCCTTGAGCTCCTGCATCATGAAAAAATTTGGCTTGTTGGCAGCAACTGAGCTTTTGTCTTTATACACTTTTCAGGTACTTACCAACCCCATTTTTAGAAAAGTTGGAATATTTTCCAAAATGCAGCAAAATCTCAAATTTGTGATGTGTTAAAGCACACAAACCTTTATTTAAGAGATACAAGTATGAATCAAATATTTCAGTAGTTTTACTGAACAAATTAATTGTAGTGTGTAAACATACAAATTTAGAATCTAATAGCTGCAACGCACTCTAAAAAAGTCAGGACAGAGTTCAAATAGGATTGAAAAATATTCATGTAACACCTGTTTGGAAGACTCTACATTAAGCAGGCTAATTGGGAGTGATTGAGGTATGATTGGGTATAAAAGGAGCACCCATCAAAGACTCAGTGTTTACAAGCAAGGATGGGTCGTGGCTCACTCCTTTGTGCCCAAATATAGATAATTGTTAGTCAGTTCAAAGGAACCTTTCTCAGCGCAAGACTATAAAGAATTTAGGTCTTTCGACATCTGTAATAAATAATGTTCTATCCATTTCCCCCACTTATGAGAGTTACATGAGTTTATTTCATCTATTATAGGGTGAAAGGCAAAACTGATGGATTTGAACCTGGACCTCTTGCTATGATGTGATAGCACTAACCACTGTGCTATCATGTCGCTGCCATATAAAAGCGATTCAGAAGATTCTGCGACCCCTTGATGCATAAAGGGCGAGGTGGGAACCCACTGATGAATCCCCATGATTTTAGCCACCTGAGCTCAGGAATGCTTTGGAAAACCACTGCCACTTAACATAGTCCATCCAGAAATGCAACTTGAAACTGAAATTCTGCTGAGATCTGGGTCTGAGCTCATCTCAGATAAAATGAAGGACTGTGGAACCCTGTGCTGAGATGAGTCTGATGAGTCTGCATTTCTATTCGTTCATGGAAAATATGGGCGTTGAGTTCTCTGTTCCAAAGATAAAAATGACCATCCAGACTGTTACCAGCAAAAGGTGCAAAATCCAGCATCTGTGATAGCAAGGCGGTGCATCAGTGCCCACAGCATAGTGGAGTTACATGTATGTGTAGGTACTATTGACTCTGAGGTGTATATTAGGGTTTTAGGGAGATGTGTAGCCTGGAGTGCACATTGGGCCTAATATAGGTTACTTTTGGCACTTACAGCTCAGTTATGTAACAAAGAAATATTGACATGTGGCCCAAAATATTGAGCCACAACCCAAAACCTTTGAATCAGGCTTCATATTGATTATGGCAGCTGTTGTGTTGGCCAGATTTCAGGACACACCAGATGTCGCATCTGTGTAAGATGGACTGTTGGGGCATTGACCTTTGACCTGTATCACCACTGTCAGTCAAGGCCAAATGTGGCCCATAAACAGTCCAGATGCAGGGCATATTTGGGCCAAACATTCATTCCAGACTGGGTTTACTCCCTGATAGCTGTACCATTTTGGAGAAAATAAAAAGTGGTACCATTAATGGAATTAGAAGTTGGCGCAAAACACAAGGTATTGAGTTGTTCCCTTTCAAAAGTCCCATTAGATTTTTAGTCTGCCATACGCATGCACACTCACTCACAGACACACCCCTAATGTCCTTTGTAACTCTATACACACACAAGTGCTCTCCGAAAGAATGGAGATCAACAAAGAGGGCCGAGACACAACTCACTTACCGCCAAGCTGAGTGATGGCCAGCAGGGAGGAAATCAATAGCAAGAGGGTAGACACCATCAAAGCTGTCCGTGGACCAACATCCCGTTACTGTCGACAGGTTTTAATCCATAAAGCTGGTGTCTCCCCCAGAACAAAGAGAGAGACGGGAGAGTCTTCTCTTATCTCTATCAGGGCTTTGAATTACAGAGGCGTATCACTGCGGAGTTAGAGGGGAACTACGTGGAATTAGACTGAGGATCTGTCTCTTGTGGGAAAAGAAGAGGTTTCTTTGCTGTCTAGCTGTTCCATTATACATGAGTTGTTTGTAGTAAAGCTGATAGAAAATTTTCACATGTAGAAGCACCCAGATGATAGCAGATGATTCCATTTTGTGTTTCTCTGCTTCTGCTGGGGGGTAAAAAAAATGTTTTACATTTCTAACACATTGTCTGTACTAAAATAGCACTAATGACAAAAACAGAAAGAAATATGTAGATACGCCAACTTCATTAAAAGATTCCGCTTACGGGGAAGAACTTCACCGTCCCAACCACGCTGCTTGACTGACAGCTGATCTCTCATGGTATAGTAAAGCACTGAGTCTGTGATTGACATTCTGTGTCTGATTGACTGCTGTGCATTTCGTAAATTATGGAATAGATTGTGAATGACTTTCACATCAGATCAGATGGAAGCTGCATAAAAAGACCAGAGAAGAATTTGAATAAACCTTTACATACATACATACAAATCCTGGCACATCTTATCATATTGTAACGCTGTTATCATGTCATTAATATACATTTTCGGTTAGACATAGGTAAAAAGAAAAGTCTACTTGCTGCAGGTGTTTTTATATGTTGTTGGCATGGTTGGCTAAAGAAATGTATTAGGTTTTAAAAAGTCTAAAGGTGTGAGGCTGCTTTTCTTGGCACACTAGTTGTGAAGCTGTTTGCATCAGGATGCTGCATCAGAAGTAAAATTTACAATACTTGTCTTTGACTTCAGCTTAGTTTAGGACCTAATGTCCTCAAGTGAAGACCTGAAAACCAAGAAATAAAACAGTCATTCATTTAGTTTAATATGAACTACTTCCTTTAAAAAAAAAAAGGCACAAAGAATATTTCATTAGCTGGACAAAATTCAATCAATCGGTCGGTGAAGCAAAATGACCCGATTTGTGATTTTAAAAGTTGTTGTCACTATGACAAATGTATTCATTTGTTAGCATTTTGGTTGCTGTCCTGTTGGCGTTTTTGGAGCCAGAGGTGACGACATTTGGATGAGAGAGTGCTGTGCTCAGTTGCATTATACATAGTTCCCACAGACACGTTTTTTTTTGGTCATATGACCTCCTTAGCGACGCCATCTTTTTGGCAAGCTGTACTTGTTTACACACACTGCTGTTTATCTCCCCCGTGAATTTTAAACCGTTTTGATTCGACTTGTGGTCAAAATCATGAAAAGGCAAAAGGAGAAAGACGATGTAGAATCGTTAAGTGTGGAGGATAGAAAGAGATAGGATGAGAAAATCGACGTAATAGGTGTGGATCCATACTCGTTAGCAAAGGAAAAGCTGCACCATGAAGTTTCAGCATTGAAACCAATTCAATACTATGACGATGAAAGACGTTTTATTGGCGGTGAACTGACGTTGAACTGCCGTTTATCACGCGCAATTTCCGTTGCATTCCCGGCATAGTCCCAGTAATAGCTGGTCAAAACGGCATGATCGGGGGCAATGATGCCAAGTGATCTCAGCATCAAAAGAGAATACATCATGTGTGCATCCTGAACACCGTGGCAACGTGAATACCAGCCTTTTGACGGGAATATAGCGGCAATGGATTGTCAAGAACCCAATTTTCAGCCGTTTCCCACTGTTTGTGCCATTTTGATCGGGAACGCTAAACCGGCACGGACCACCACAATCGGCGCTATTACAGCTCCAGTGGAATGGGGGTTGAATGGGGTTCTAAAACGTGTACCATTATCTTGTGTTGGCACGCAGCTTTTATACCAGTGAGCAGTTCCAGGCCTACAAGTC
>VUQH01086693.1:0-21645 GCA_015106775.1 Etroplus canarensis | reverse complement strand
TCCCACTTTTTCTTTGCCAGCCTCTTCCGTTCAATACTTTCCTGTACTTCCTCATTCCACCACCAAGTCTCCTTGTCTTCTTTCTTCTGTCCAGAAGGAACCCCAAATACTTTCTTGGCTGTTTCCCTCACCACCTCAGCTGTACTTTCCCAGTCATCTGGTAACTTGTCACTACCACCCAGAGCCTGTCTCAACTCCTCCTTGAACTCTGCACAACATTCTTCCTTCCTCAACTTCCACCATTTAATCCTTGGCTCTACCTTCACTTGTTTCCTCTTCTTGCTTTCCAAAGTCATCCTACAGACCACCATCCAATGTTGCCTAGCTACATTTTCCCCTGACACCTGGGGAACCTAGAGCCTGGCATATGCACTAACAACATTCAGCATCACACCTTCAATTTTCAGCTTCAAAATCATAATTCTGTCTTACACTCTCTTCACCTCCAGAACACTCTTCACATACTATTCCCTGAAGATTACACCTACTCCATTTCCCTTCCTACCTACACAACCTCTCTGCCTTCTACCACACTTTCCCCCTCTCCCCCTCCTTGGTCTTCGGCCAACAGTTGCATATTTTGCACCAGCACACTGTTGGCTAACGGCACCGGAGTCGGTCGTTGTTAACCTGGGCTGCATCCGGTCCGGTATGGAAGTCTTGTTATGAATCCGCATATTTGATTTGGCATCGTTTTTCACCCGATGCCCTTCCTGAAGCAACCCTTCCCATTTACCCGGGCTTGGGACCAGCACTACAGTATTAGTACACTGGCTTGTGGGCCCCTGTGGCTGGGTTTCTAGATGTGCATATTTATTGTCTGTTTCATTTTTTTGTTTGAGTTTTTAAAATGATGCCATCCAATTTTCAAAAAGTATGTACTACTTTCCGGATTCACTGCAAGAAGAAAAAGAATACTCTGAAATTAAAAACTGAATCAAATGATCCTGCATATGTTTGTGAAAATATTTCAGCATGAAATGCCATCAAAATATTTAGAATCTATAGAAGTCAAAGTTTTTGTGAAGAAAGTGCCATCTTTTGGTGACACTCTGCAATTGAGTAAAAGGGACGTGGTCATGGTGGAAAGTAGATACACCCAAAGAGAAGGAGGGGGACTTCCAGCCCGCTGACAGCTGCCTGGGAGCTGGAAGGCAGCTGGCTGGGAGAAGAAATTTTAAGTGGCTGTATCTGTATGCTGGCATACGCTGGAAATTTTGTGCATGCTCAAAATTTTCCTGCAACTTCACCGTACTACAACATATCAGCGCACTTCAGCGTCCTCTTAACTTATACAAAACTTACTAATAACTTATTCGACGTACGCCAGCGTATTTACAGATTTTTTTCATACATCGGCATACGCTTGTTAAATCGTCAAGGTGTGACAGGGGCTTTAACAAATTTATTAGACCACCTGTTATAAAAACGCAATAGACCATACAGCATCACGAAGCGTTCACCTTTTTATATCTAAATTTGAGCCGGCTTATTGAGAAGTCAGAAATTTATCAAGCATAACATTCAACCACTAAAACAAATTTTTTTGTTCAGGAATGCAAGTGAATAACTATAATTTGACATCTTAATCAACAAATAATAATGTCCTTCACTATTTTTTCTGTTTTTAGTAAAATAGTAAATTTGAAAATTCATGGATAACAATAATAATTGTACTTTAGCATTAAAAATATTTCAGTTAAAAAGCTTCTACATACGGGTGTTTTACCCATTACAGAAACATGACTTTGGTAATTACCATTACTGTTAATTTAGGGCAGCTGTGGCATAAACCTTACAATGGGTGGTGGTCTTATAATTTGTTAAACACTGTATCTATATCACAGACCAGGTTGCACAATTACTACCTTTGTGTCCCCCAATAGGATGAGCTATATGACCATCTGGATGAGCTGGAGGTGACTCGGGTGGATAAGCAGGTAAATGACGCCATGGTCTGGCTGAACAGCAAGATGAACCAACAGAACAATCAGGACCTCACCCTGGACCCAGTGGTCAAAGTTAAAGAGATCCAGGCCAAGACTAAGGTAGACTATCAATGCACATACACACTACATGCCAGTTATTTAAATAAGCTACCAAGGGCTTCATTATTAACCCAGCTGCACAAGCATTGCTCATCTGGTTTCCTTCAGGCCACAATGATCAATCTAAGTATATTATGAAGATTGTGTAGCCTGTATGCTTCTATTAACCACATGCCCTTTAAGTGAATTGTGTTTAATCTGTATTCCAAGCTCACCTGTATTTTTACTTCAGTATGAATTATTAATGTTCCCAAATATCATTCATTTAAAGTTTGTAGTAAGTTTATTTTTTTACATTGTGTTGTACACAGCAATAGAAAATGTAGGTGTCACTGCTTGCCCCGCACATAGCACTTCACTCTAAAGCTTCTTGTATTTTTGTAGTAGTTGCCAAGCAGTTTGAAGTAATTTGTTATAATTGTAGAGATTGAAATAATTCAGTTTAAAAACTGATCACACGCTTAAATCACCTCTTGTGTCTTTTTAACTATTCAGGAGCTTTATTCAGCCTGCAACCCAGTGTTGTCCAAACCTAAGCCCAAGGTCGAGCCGCCTAAGGAGGAGAAGACAGAGAATGGGCCAGTCAATGGGCAGCAGGAGGGAACAGAAAACCAAACAGGCAACCCAGAAAACACAACGTCCGCAGGCACGGAAGAGCAAATGCCAGAGAAAAAGGTCCCTGAAATGGACATCGACTAACTTGTTATAACTGCAACCCCCAAGTTTCGCCTTCTTCCTGCGACTTGCTCTGATTCTCTTTCCTCTGAGATGACACAGTAGCCTCTCTTGAAGACACAGACAGCAGCATCCCTAATCAGTACTGCTCATCAGCCAGCCACCTTGGCATGTCATTTCTTATTTTCTTTGAGTACAAAAATATTGCATAATAGTAATATTGAATGGACTACTTTGATATAAAATTTGTGAGCGTGGGATGGAAACTGCTTCCTCTCTGTGCTTTTTTGGTGGCTGTTATGTTAAAGATTATTTTATTCAGCATTTTCAGAGCAAATGTAAACTATGAATGTCAGATTTGAAGAATTGTTAACAAAATAGCTGTTCAGGAGAAAAAGATGCACACAGGATTAATGAAAATGTAAAACATTGCAGTATAAGTAAGTATACATACAGAGGCATTGGTAAGTGAACATGGATTGTTCAAAGTTGTACATGAAAAATAGTGCATTTTTCCACCACCAAGAATTGTAACTTTGGTTTATGACATATTTAGTTTAAGAGGAAGCACGGCGTTTCTGTTGAGTTTACTTGTACTGTATGTTCATACTATATACTACAGGTTACTGTCATGCAGTATTTCATTGTTGGGCTTTTCTCATTTGAAAGCACTGGTCTGTTTATTGTTCTCTGGTAGCCTTGTATTGTTTTTTGTTCTTGTTTTTTATTTTCTACTTAACAGTGAATGCTGGTTCAACAAATCACCTTTTTGGGTGCTGCTGTTGTGGCCACATCACCAAAAAGAAGCAAAAATAAATCTTAAAAATAAAAAAAAAACTTGTGACAGAAATTACCTTATTTCTTCTTGAATACAATTCAGTTCAGTTTATTTTATATATTGCTAATTCACAACAAAAGTCACCTCAAGGTGTTTTACACTGAAAGGTAAAAACCCTACAGTATTGGAGAGAAACCCCCAACAATCAGAGGATCCCCTATGAGTAAGCATTTGGCAACTGTGGAAAGGAAGAACTCCCTTTTAACAGGAAGAGACCTCCAGCATAGCCAGATTCAGGGAGGGGCAGCCATCTGCCTTGACTGGTTAGGGGTGAGGGTAAAGAGGGCCTGATAGCTGAAGGCTCTGCTTCCCATTCTACTTTTAAAAACTTTAGGAACCACAAGTAGTACTGCACTCTGAGAGCGAAGTGCTCTATAGTACGACGAGGTCTTTAAGATAGTATGGGGCCTGATTGTTCAAGACTTTGTAAGTGAGTAGAAGGATTTTAAATTCAATTCTGGATTTAATAGGGAGCCAATGAAGAGAAGCCACTATAGGGGAAATGTGATCTCTCCTTTCTAGTCCCTGTCAGTACTCTCACTGCAGCCTTTTGGATCAACTGGAAGCTTTTTAATGGAGCTTTTAGAACAGCCAGATAGCAATGAATTACAATACTCAAGCCAAGAAGTAATAAATGCATGGACTAGTTTTTCAGCGTCACTCTGAGATAGGATGTTTCTATTTTTGGTGATATTGGAGAGGTGAAAAAAGGCAGTACTATATACGGTATTTGTTTAATGTGAGCATTAAAGGACATAACCTGGTCAAAAAAGACTCCAAGTTCCTCACACCGTCACTGGAGGCCAAAGTAGTGCTGTCCAGAGTAAGTATCTGGTTAGAAAGAATGTTTCTGACGTTATTAGGGCCAAATACAATAACCTCAGTTTTGTCCGAATTTAAAAGTAGAAAATTACAGGCCATCCAGTTATTTATGTGGCTACAGAATCTCCTGGATCCAATTTTTCAGACAGAAACAAGTGAGAGTTATTTTGAACATTGAATCAGTAACATTGTAAAATATTTTGTGGAGCCTTTTATACACTATATGGACAAAAGTACTGGGCCATGTCTCTTAATCAACAAATGTGAACATAGGTGAAAGAAATGGTCATTCTAAGGGGCTCACTGAATTCCAGTGCTGTACTGTAATAGGATACCACTACTGTAACAAATAAGTTGGTAAAATTTCTTCCCTCTCAGTTCTTTCCATGATCAGCTGTAAGTGATATTATTGCAGAGTGGAAGGGTTTAATGTAGTGGTTTACGTATTCACTTTACAAGCGAAAGGTCCCTGCTTTGTTTCCTGGTGGGGACACAAGCCCCTCTCACCATGGACAGTTGCGTCAAGAAAGGCAACCAGTGTAAAACCTCTGCCAAATTACTGATGTAGATTATTCCGCTGTGGCGACCTCTTGGGGAAAATGCAAGGGAGCAGCCGAAAGAAGGGTTTAGGAACCACAGTGACTCAACTGTGAAGTGACAGATTTCCAGGGCTGAGCAGCTGCCTGCAAGCCTTTTATTTCCAAGCATCAGAAGAAGTGGTGTAAAGCATGCCACCACTGGACTCTGGAGCAGTGGAAACATGACCTTAATGCTTCAGCTTACTGTGATATTTCAGACTATTCAATGTTTCCATCTTTGAAACAGTTTGGGGAGTCCCTTTTCTGTTCCAGTATGACTGTGTCCTAGTCCTGAAACAAGTTCCATAAAAGCATGGTTGGATAAGTTTAGTGTGGAAGAATTTGACTGCCCCACACAGAACCCTGAACTCAACCCCATCAAACACCAGTGGGATGAATGGGAACAGATGGCAAGCCAGGTCCTCTCATCCAAAATCAGTGTCTGACCCCACAAATGCTCTTTTGGATGAGTGGACATAAAATTTCACAGAAATATTCCAAAATCTTGTAGAAAATCTTCCCAGAAGAGTGGAAACTGCAAAGGGAAATATGGATTTAGAATAGGATGTCATAAGTAAAGGGAATGTTAAATTTGTGAATGAAAGGATTGTCACTGCTTTTGATGGCCACCCACTTTACACCTGTTAGACTTGCCACAAGTGTGATAGAGCCATACACCTAAACAATTAGTCAATTAATCAATTATTAGACATGTTTATGTGGAAACAATCTCTATAACTGACTAATTGCAAAATGGAAACTTCTTATTAATTAATTCTAGAATTTCTGTTTTCTCAAATGTGAGGAAGCTGCTGGTTTGTTGTAAATTTTAGGATGTTGGTCAAATCAGATCAATCAGTTTAGATAGTATTTGTAACAGATGAGTAGCTGTGGCTCAGGAGGCAGTGCAGGCTGTCTTTTAACCAGAGGGTTGGGGGTTCAGTCCCCAGGTGCTGAAGTGTCCTTAAGCAAGACACTGAACCCCAAATTACTCCCAGTGCATCCACTGGAGCATGAACAAGTTCGTCCACACCAAACTCATCCAACCATGCCTTTATGGATCTTGCTTTGTGCACTGGGCTGCAGTCATGTCGGAACAGAAATGGACCTTGCCAAAACTCTTCCAGAAAAGTTGGAATTATAGAATTGTCCAAAATGTTTTGATAAGCTGAAGCATCAAGATTTCTGGGGTTTGCCAGAAAAACAACCCTACAGCATTCAAATATATTTATCAGTTACTTATTTATCAGGTTACTGGTAACCTGCACAGTTTATTGTGTTTTTATTCTTAAGCTAGATACTAACATTTCAGAAAAACCTCTCAGCATTGTTAGCATGTCCTGCATTGTCCCACACAGACACACAGTGTTGTCCCACATTTAATTTGCTGGGATCTGGTCAAGTCAAGTCAACGTTATTTATATAGCACATTTAAAACAACCTCAGTTGACCAAAGTGCTTAACATCAGTTTAAAAAAAACCCCAATAAAAACAAACACATTTAAAATATTAATTTTCATATAAAATCATATAAAATATTGGAATAAGACAGATAATAAAATACATAAAATTTATCAAATTAAAAGTTATAATAAAATAAAGCTAAAATAGCTTGCCTAGCTGGGTTTAACTGCCATAGTAAACAGATGGGTTTTAAATAGTGATTTAAAATTTTTTAAAGAGTGTGCAGCTCTGACCTGATAAGCTGGACTGTTCCACAGTTTGGGTCCCACTGCAGAAAAGGCTCTACTCCCACAAGTTCTAAGTCGAGCTCTTGGAACAGCTAGAAGCAGCTGGTTAGCTGACCTCAGCGCTCTGGATGGGCAGTGAAGCTTAAGGAGTTCTGACAAATAAGCAGGTGCTAGGCCATTCAAGTATTTAAAAACAATTAGTAAAATTTTAAATTGAATTCTAAAATTGACAGGAAGCCAGTGTAAAGATTCAAGAACTGGAGTTATGTGGTCATGCTTTTTCTTCTCAGTCAGCAAGTGAGCAGCAGCATCATGAACAGTTTGTAAGTGATTTACAACTGACTGGTTGAGACCAACATATAAAGAATTGCAATAAACAAGGCGCGATGTAATAAAAACGTGAATTACCCTTTCAAAATCGTTTTCAGGGAGGTAAGCCTTGACCTTTGCTAAAAGTCTCAGTTGAAAAAAAGCCTGTCTTGACCACAGAGCTAATTTGCTTGTTAAATTTCAAATCATTGTCAAAAATGACATCCAAGTTTCTAGCAGACAAATTACAATAAGAGCTAAGACTGACTATAGCACTGGCAAAGTCATCTAAAAGGTTGTGTGGTGCGAATAAAATAATTTCAGTTTTCTTCTTATTTAGACTTAAAAAGTTTTTATCCATCCAAGCCTGAACATCCTTGAGACTGTTTAAAAGAGCTTGAACAAAGGCACAATCATTCGTTTTAAGAGGCAGATATATTTGCACATCATCTGCAAAGCAATGAAAACTGACATTGTGCTTATTAAAAATGCAGCCTAACGGCAGCATGTATAAAGAAAAAAGTAGAGGGCCCAGATCCGAGCTCTGTGGGACCCCACAGTTCAATTTTGAAACAGAAGAACAATATTGACCCAGTTGGACAGCAAAACTTCTGTTAGAAAGGTATGATTTCATCCATCTGAGGGCAGTGCCCCGAATCCCCACACTCAGATCCAGGTGAGACAAAAGAATGTTGTGATCCACAGTATCAAAAGCAGCAGTCAAATCCAGGAGCAGCAGAATTCCCAGAATCAGTGGTTAAAAGCAAGTCATTTAAAACTCTTAGTAGGGCTGTGTTTGTGCTGTGACGTGACTTAAAACCTGATTGAAATTTTTCAAAAATATTATTATGGTCAACATAAGACTGCAGCTGTTCGGAGACAACCGTCTCTAAAACCTTTGACATAAAAGGAAGTTTTGAAATGGGCATAAAATTAGAACAGTGGGGTCAAGGTTCTGTTTCTTAATCAAGGGCTGAATGATGGCATGTTCATGATCACCCTAATCGAAACCCAGAGATGGTTACCGGACACAACAACAGCTGAAGAAACAGTGAAGTAAAGAGGATAAAAGGGTATATAAAGACAAACGCATGAGACTGTAACAACAGACTGAAGCTTCCTTTTATCCTTGATGTATGTACTTAGCAACAGAGTTGGAAAAATTGCACTAGAGTATCATATATTTTGACCTGTACATGCTCATGCTCAGCGCCAATCCAGTAACCTGCACAGTTTATTGTATTTTTATTTTTAAGTTAGATATGTCCCCCACTTGGGATCTGGTCAACCTACATATTTTATATAGTCACGTCCTACAATGCTGTTTAACATTGTAAGAAACATGACGGTTGGTGTCGCTGTTAAGCATAAGTAAAGCTGTCATATGCCGAAAAGCCTGAAGGGGGCGCGCTTCCACGGTGAATGTACACGACAGGAATAAGTCAGAGGGCAGGAGTCACCAAGGCTTTGGTCACATAAGGTAAGATTTCCCACAATTAACGTGTTCTCATATGGTGAGCGGCTTGCTGTAGCAGTGTTTAGCAGGACTGAACTGAAATCTTTCGTTGATGCCGCAGAAGAGAACTTCCAGCCCGGCTGAGCTCCCCCATGTAGCCACTGTTTAATGTCAACAGACACAGCAAGCTAGCCGGCTAGTTAGCGAACTGCTTTTCTGGCTTGAAATTGATTCACAACAACACCCCGGTGGAGTCCTGGCTACTGTTAGAATAAGATTATATAAGAATGACAGGAATAAGTAAACTTTTTCAAGGTGGCTTGCTAACTTTTGAGCCACAGTGTTGAAAGACGCTAGCTAGGGCAAGCAGACGTTATGTCACGGCAGACTGTACTTTGGCCTCATCTCATTGATAATTTGTGTGTAATAAAGGTAACTGAAGACTGCGATTAACCAGCGTTGACTCAAATGTAGTAAAAGGTTACGTGTGTAAAGAAATAATGCCTAATGATACCGCTCTTGTTTTTAGCAGAGTCCCTGACAGGATAACGTGTTTTAAGTTGGTTGTGTGGCTTTGTCTTGACATTTCTGATAATAAATTTGTCGCACATGGTTGTTGCAGGAATGTAAATGTCTGAGAATAAGGAAGCCCAGGAGGATGAGCTGCTTGCTTTAGCAAGCATCTACGATGAGGAGGAGTTTCACCGGGCCGAGTCTGCGCAGGGGGGAGAGATCCAGCTCTGCCTGGAGCTCCCTCTTGATTTCAAAGTGGTTGTCAAAGGTACAGCTGTCAGTGGGGATCTTTCAAGAAGTAAAAGCAAGCCGGGATAGTTCAGTCATAGTTCATAATAAAGACTATATTAATAGTGCTGCAAGGCTACAGTGGAGGCACTTCCCAGCAAGCATGGTTGACACCACTACATCGCCTGTCAGTTTAGAGCTGCACAGTCGGATGCTGATGTTCTTTCAGGGTAGATAAGAGGTCGGGTCAGACCAGCTCTTACCGGATAAGAAACATAGATCAGATTATTGCAGTAAAGGAATGAAATGCATCTTTCTTTGTGTTTTTTAAATAACTAATCTTATTAGTGCACGGTTGGGAACACATGTCCACATGACGTCTTCTCCATGTACACAGACTACTCTTACAGCAACCTGTTTTGTTTTTTTTTTTTAAAAGAAAACACTTTTAACCAATTCATGGTTACACACATCTCAATTCATTCTCATTTGTTGCATGGTGAGCCTAATGCGACAAACTGTTAGAGTCATTGCCTCTTTGTCCCTGATGTCGGCATTATAGTCCTAAGAAAGCTGTGTGTTAAAGCAAGTAGAGAAATGGCTCAGGTAGAGAGTATGAGTTCAAGACACCTCTGTGATGGTAGTTTTTTTTGCCTTCTCATTATTTCTATTAAGAATGTTTTCTTTATTTGACTTTATTCTAATTCATAAAGATCCAGATTACTAAAATAGCCATGTTTATGAATTAAAAAGGTAAGAATCAGGAGGAAAAAACCATGTTGAAAAAGCGTCTATGAATGACGTGCAGGCGACGTGGAGGTCACGTGTGCAATGTCGGTTCAACTTTTTGGAACATTTTTTTTGACCATGACTAGATGTGAAAAAAAGGCCGTACAACGTTGATTCAACATTGAAATGTTTGCAGGGTTAATTCATTTATTATCTCCTAAGCAAGCACTCTAATAAGCAGGACCAAAAAGAATCTGCAGATTTTTTCCGTGGTTTTCTGTGGTGAGCCAGGGGGAAAATCTGCAGAATTCTGCTGAGTTATTTTTTTATATTTTCAGTGATGAGTAAAAACATAATCATTGTTTCTTGAGCAAATATGTTGAAATATATAAGAAAGAACAACTCAATCTGAATTTTCTCAGTGTTACAACAGGCTGACATAAATATCAGTTTATTCAAGCTTTTTAATTTAACACTTAATTTTATCATGAAGATTTCTAGACATGTTTTCAGGACAGCCTTTTTACACCGATCAAAATCACAGCAACATCAGCACAAAGAGACAGAAATGACAAACATTTGCCAAGAAACTTGCACCTCTTCAAACTGCATAAAATCTGTGGAAAGTCTAGGGAATTTGTGGGGCACAGATTCCATGTGGGCCTGCTAATAAGGAATGTAATGAAGTCTCTTCTGTCTGTTACAGGAGAGAAGCAAACAGAGCATAATATCTGCTTCCTACCTCCTTTGGTGATCAACTTTGAGATTCCTGAAGACTATCCCTCTACATCCCCACCACTCTTTACTCTCAGCTCTAAATGGATGACCAGAGCACAGGTAATAACTCACAATAGCTCATGTATTCCTTCATTACAACACAAAAAAATCCTGCATATGTTGGGAAGTTTTACCAATAGAGTTGGGGAATGGGGGAAAAGTTTTAGTTCACTTAACTCAAAGTGACTTTGTCATTCTTCTCTCTCAATGTCTCCTCAGATGAGCTCTCTGTGCCGGCGACTGGATGAGCTGTGGGAGGAGAATCAGGGCTGTGTGATTCTTTTCACATGGATTCAATTCCTCAAAGAGGAGACTTTAGATTTCCTGGGCATCCAGTCACCTCTTGAAATCATCAGGGGAGGAAGTAAGGCAGGGAATGAGCGAAGGAAACCTGACCATTCAGCAACAGGTACAGTACAGAGACAGTCATAAGCCACACCCACAGGAGGGGAAAACATTTGGCTACATGATACGCAACGGGGCTGAAACACTAATGAAATGACCTAAGCTATCTAGAAACATTAGATTCATTAACATTATTCAACCTCCCCATTTCTTCTTGGCTGTTAGCTGAATTATCCACATTCCACCACCACTCATGTTGCAATGTCAAAGTATTTTAACTGCACTTAAAGATGTGACTAAATGCTCACAGCAGCTTGCAGACATACTGAGTGTTAGGATTCCACAATGTTCGTATTGTGTCTCATTCACAAACAGGTCATGTACACAAATCTGTGTGTATGGACAAATACTGAAGGCCTGGCTGTCCTTTAAAAAATTTCAACACATGACTGAATCCTATTGCTACTACTGCTTGTATTAGCAGTAACAATAATCATAATTTCTTTTTGGTCATTATTTACAATTAGAGAATTAGAATTAAACACAGAACAAAAGGATATAAAATTACATGTTATAGAGCAAAAATTATTAACTGAAAAGGTGTAGACTTTAACATTTTATTTTAAACATATTCTAATAAGCATTGTCTTATCATTCATCGTTAATGACTTCTATCCTAGCTATATGTCATCACTTACAGTGTAATTTCTTGGCACTATCCCAGGGATGCTACTAATGGTATTTTATTTTAACTTGAGTCACAGTGAGTGTCTCAGGGGAAACCCCATTATGTCAGCCTGAGCTGTGCTTTAAAAAAATACATGAATCAATTTTTTAAAATTTTCAAAGCTCACCTGACTTGAGGACCAGGATGAGCTAATGGCATGGTGAGGTGTCTGTCCATCTGTCCGTCCATGCGTTTGACCACGACTCACAAGAATTGCTACTTCTTCTAGAATATTGGTTAGATTTTAGTGAAATGTGCACACACTGATCACCTAATGGGTATTCATCCAAATTGTGCTCAAGGTCATTTTTGTCATTTTTACCAGCACTTTCTGTTTTCACAAAAATTGCTACTCTTTAAATTATTGGTTCCGTGGTGTAGTGGTTTACAAATTTGCCTTACAAGCAAAAGGTCATTAGTTCAGGTCCAGGTGGGGACACAAGCCCCTCTCAACATGGAGGGTTGCATTTGGATTGGCATCCTGTGTAAAACCTCTGCCAAATTACCATTGCGGATTAATCTGCTGTGGTGACCCCTTGGGGAGAATGCAAGGGAGCAGCTGAAGGCCTGGATTGTAGTGTTCATAATGATTCTGACTCACTGACAGTTGCACGGTGACAAAAACAAAATTGGCCATTGTGCATGTGTTTTATGAATCTGACAGTAATTTTCACATATTTTTTCTGTAAATGGTAGGAAAAGTTCCACGCACGTCTTGATGAATGAGGTACATTGTTTCTGTGGATTGCACTTCATGTCTTATTTGTGGAATTTTCTCCTGAAAAGCTCAGCTCGAAAGATGATCTTGACAAAGATGAAAGGGATGAATTGTTTTCGTCTCCCGTTTGGGCATGACCTAAATGCACACTGGCTCCATGAGTTTTGTTAAATGAAATTAGCTTTCTGATTGTGTGTGTGGTGTCTCTTAACAGCTGCTTTTCTTTATACACATCAGAGTTCTCAAAATTTCACAAGCATTTTTTTCCCTTGAGAAAAGATTTTTTTTCTTACTCATATGTATTTTAAGTTTGTAAATGGTGTAAATACATTTTCTGATTTTTTTTTTTCCAGCTCTGGCACAGTTTGGAGGCCATCCTGAAAAAGCAGAGGAAAAGAAAAAAGAAGCTATGACGGAAAAGTCTGAACATAAATTTTCATCACCCTCTCAGCTGGACCCGAGGGCCATTCTTTTAATGGACCCGCGTGCCGACCTTGTACCTCAGCTCCTGGACTTTGACGAGGCGCAGCGGCAGAGGGTGTTTGACAGCAAGGTGTTCTGCTGTGGAATTTGCTTTGTAGAGAAACTTGGCTCTAACTGTCTCTGCTTTAAGGAGTGCCAACATGTTTACTGCAAGGCCTGCATGACTGAATACTTCCAGATCCAAATACGTGATGGCAATGTTCAGTGCCTTAATTGCCCTGAGCCCAAATGTACCTCTTTAGCTACACCATTACAGGTGAGAGGTTACTAGAGTATTTTTTTGTAAGTGCCTGAACTTGTTTGTACTTCTAAAATCAGTTAACAATGAAATGGGTATTTTTTGAGAATTAAGTGTAACTAAAATGTCACTTTTTTCCCTAAGTTTTATAAATTGACAGCTTATGATTAAAACAGTTCTTTCTCTGCCTTCTTTATCTCTTTGCTTTTGTGTTTCAGGTTAAACAGCTGGTGGACGAGGAGCTGTTTGCTAGATATGACCGTTTGCTGCTGCAGTCCAGTTTGGACCTTATGGCTGATGTGGTCTACTGTCCCCGTCAGTCCTGTGGCACTGCTGTAATGGTGGAGCCAGACACAACCATGGGCATTTGCTCAGCATGTCAGTATGCTTTTTGCACACTGTGCAAGCTGGGGTATCATGGTGTCTCTCACTGTAAAATCCCTGCAGGTAAAGTCACTGAAAATATAATTTTGTTCAGAAAAGCTCTAAGAATGTTGATGTTTTTCTGTGAAGTCAGAGTAGCCTAACTTTAGCTATGCTGACACCAATAATATAATCGTAGTCATACAAAATCAGTGCTAATTAAATGATTTCATGATAGCAGTTTGGCACTTTTGTTCCTTCTTTGCCACGAGCTATTTAGCTGCATGCAACCAAAGCCAGTGCAAGTGTGATTGGCCAATAGAACTCAACAGAAACCAGAAAGATTCCTATGTCAATAAATTGGCCCTTGTTTCCAGATTCTGCATATTGATCTGCAAATATCTTCATATTAGGATTATATCCATTCCAACAAGAGATCTTGATTTTCAAACTGGTGCTGTCCCTGGTTTGGTCTTTTTCCACAGAGGAGCTACGTAACCTAAGAGATGAGTACCTGTCAGCTACAGCTGAGGGGAAAAAGTTCATGGAGCAACGTTATGGGAAAAGGGTAGTCCAGAAAGCAGTAGAGGAGTCCTTCAGCAGAGACTGGCTCAATGAGAACTGCAAATGCTGCCCCCGCTGTGGAACCAATATACAGGTTGGACTTTCCCTGCTGGTTACAGTAAAGTAGAACAGGCTTAGATTGACCATCAAGGGTCAGTGTTTGTTGATGTCAGTTTTAAATATGAAACTGAGCTTTTATTCACATTACTAATGTAATCCGAGCCTAGAATGAACTGCAACCAGTTCAAAAATGGTTTATGAGTGTTCTAAAAGCCACTCTGATTTAAATGTTTATTTGCTAAAGTGCTTCCTAAAACCTACACTCTAAAATCACCTTTTTTTTCTGTAATGTCTGAAAGATCTTATGTTCAGTTCTAGGTTATCGTGGTTGATAATAATGTGTCTACTGCTAAGGCATTGTTTTTGTGTCTCTGTAGAAA
This sequence comes from Etroplus canarensis, assembly GCA_015106775.1. Classification (NCBI taxonomy): domain Eukaryota; kingdom Metazoa; phylum Chordata; class Actinopteri; order Cichliformes; family Cichlidae; genus Etroplus; species Etroplus canarensis. Next base: position 7,103 of record VUQH01086693.1, on the reverse strand, counting down.
GTGGATGGCTGTAACAAGATGACCTGCAGCTCTTGTAAACAGTACTTCTGTTGGCTGTGCCTGGGCAGCCTCAGTAAAGTCAACCCATACAGTCACTTTAACAACCCACATTCGCCCTGTTACAACCAGTGAGTTTGTTTTTCCAACTCTTCTACTTTAAACACGCATCTATCAACAGTGTTTGAATGTGTCTTTCTTTGCTTGTTACAGGCTTTTCCAGGGTGTAGATCTTGATGAAGACAATGCCTTTTGGAGTGACGAGGAGGACTAACACTGTGCAGTACTTTAGTGCTGTGTGCTCAGTATGAATGCACTTTATCTCTCACGTAACTACCACTTCATCTGTGACTCTCAGTATGCCTACATTGGCCCATCAATGCCTCTACAGTCACCATAACCCTACCACGGTACTGTTTTTTTTTTCTGAATATGGTTGTTTATCTTGGATGTCCGGGATTAAGTATGACACGTGCTATGTATTGCGATATTCAAGAATTGCAAAACAGCTTTAGCTGTTGTCTCAGGGGGAAATAAAGAAAGAGACAGCTGCCATAATTTTGGCTGAAGTTGACATAAAAAAACAGTCTATGTTTGTGAACATCAAAAACTCTTACTTCTGCACAGGTATTTATTTTAAATGGGACTATCATAGAACTAAACAAGTGGAAATCTTGGTCGAATTCCTTATTTTCTACAGGTCTGCATTATATTAGTTGTACACACCTACATTTCCTCTTTTCAAGTAGAGACACACTTGATTATGAGTTTGGACATCTTGCAGGTTTATCAAGGTCTGGTTTTGATAGTAGAACCACTAACAACTCTCAGTTAGTTAAATTCCAGGTTCTCTAAATTCCCAGTGTTTAAGGGAAGACAAGGACAGTGCACTTGCCCTACTTTGCCTTCACGCACATTATATTAATTATCTCTGTCACATTTCAAAGGTTTGACACAGGACCCTATTTCAAACTTTCTTGATCTAACCCAGACATTAAACAATACAACAAAGATAAAGCTTTAAGGAATGGAGTAAAACCAAGAGATGTGGTGTTCATGTTTAATTTCAAGCTGGATTTTCTCCTTGTTGCAGTTTTACACCCGTTATGGGAAAATCCTATGCCTCCCTCAGACAGAAACTGTGTGCTATTTACAGAGCGTACTCTGTAGCTTACATTTTACAAGGTGTGAGTTAAAAAAAAATCATTTTTAGTTCTGCTCTCATGGTATAAAGCCAAGCAGGTTTAAAAGAATGGTTTTACTAGGTTGGTTATTGGGAGTTGTTTTGTTATATTTCTACAAAAGAATAAGGAATGTGCACTAGGTATTTTTGAGAATCAATCATTTGATGGTGATTCTGGTGAGTGTTGTTTTTGAGTTATTCAGGGATTGTGGTGTGGGGAAGGGTATCCTGAATTTGTTAAGAGTTAGTGAAGGTTGATCGCATTTATTCACACCTTCCTTAATGTTGCCAATAAATACAGTAGTGTCAAAGTGAGGCCATAGAGTTTGTGTCACAAGATCCAAAAAAATTTTTTTTGTTATAATTTTCTTTTGGTACATTTGAGCTAAAAGGAAAATATCTCATACAAGCATTTCTGTTCAGTACTGAACTCTGCAGCAAATATGTTCTATTTCAGCACTGAATGATTTGCTCTGTAAAAAAGGGCAAGCTATTAAGTGTGGAAATGCATATGGATTTACTTTCATGCTAATGCAGGCCAACTGTTACTTTGTCTCATGTTTGAAGGAAGGACCTCCATTATATTGTTAAATGCATTCAGCTTACTGATCCTCAAAATAAATGTTCTTTACATAACACTTTGTCCATTTCATTTATTCCTGCAGAGATAGGAAAAAAAAATCTTGGTGCCAAAAAAATTCTGACCTTTCTGAAGATTGTGCTTAGCTTTTTGAGAGCAATTGTGAAAATGGCGTTGTGTACCCATTTGAGTTATTAAAATACACAAGCATCCATTATCAGTAGTTTAATCAGAGCTTTTCTCTGCACCAAAAGGGTTCTTAACAATCATTCTTCAACCATCTGTAACTTCATGATTCCTTGCGGTGCTGCTTATTAATTTAATGAGGTTGAAGTGAATGGAACTTTACTTGTAGAGAAGAAACTCAGGTGGAAAATGGTGCCGTGAAGAAAATAACTGAATAAATAATAATGAATAGCTAAATAACTGAACTGATGTTATTAAAAGTAAATCACTGACTTCACAAAGCAGGGAATTAATACATAATTATGATATTATGATATATTGATTGTCTTGCCTGGATGCCTCCCAGGTGTGCGCATGTGCAACAGGGAGGAGGCCCTGGGGTAGATCCAGGAAATGCTGGAGAGATCTCTCAGCTGGCTTGGGAAGACCTTGGTGTTCCAGCTGGAGGAGGTGGCTGGGGAGAGGGAGGTTTTGGAATCTGCTCAGATTGCCACCCCTACGGCCCAGACCCAAAAGAGTGGTAGAAAATGGATGGATGTCTTGCAGTATATTGAGTATCATAGAACCTCAAATCATGACACCGTCATAATTGTGGACTAGGTAAATGGAAACCCCTTATCAAGTATTTTTTTTGTGGAGCAGGCCTTCTTGTGGCCCTTCATAAGACATTCATTATTGTAAAGTATTCATACACTCCACAGTCTTTTAAAATTAGGTTCTGCAGGCCCCTTTTCTGACTTTGAGCACCCACCCCTTTAGAAGTCTCTGCACACCCCTGATAATGTATCTTTGGCTGCTCACTTGTATTTTCCCCAAGTGGTCGCCGCAGCCGATTAATCCGCATTGGCAGTTTAGCAGAGGTTTTACTTCCTGATGCTTCCTGATGCAATCCTCAATAGTGAGAGGGGCTTGCGTCCTCACCTGGAATTGAACCAGGGACTTTTTGCTTGTAAGGCAAATTTGTAACCTACTACACTTATGATAGTCTAAAAGAAGGATGTAGCTACCGCCCATTGTTTTGTGAAGTCCCATTCTGAAGCCTCATGATGAGCGTTTTCAAATCTCCCATTAGAGGTGGCAAAGTACACACATTCCTTATTCAAGCAGAAGTAAAGATACTCACTTGTAGAAGCTGAAGTACTGGTTCAGCTTCTTTATTCAAGTAGAAATGGAAAAATACAGGCTCCGAAAGTATAAAAAGAAATAACTCCTTGAAGGCCATTTCTACCAGCTATTTTTTTGCTAACAGAACCTCATGTCATATTAATATAAAATAATCTAAATACAAGGGGACACAAACTTCATTTCAACTTCCATTAGTACTTGTAACTAATGTACTCAGCTTGAACAACTTCTATGTAGAACACAAGCAAAGAAAAACAAAGCAGATTTTAAAAAAATAGCTCAATTTGTTTTTGCCTCCACACATACTCCACAACATAGAGCATAAATTCCATGTTTTTGCCTCTTTCTTGTGTATGTCTTTTACATCATTTGTGCACAATAAGCACTGTTTGATGAATGCACCAATAGGATTGTCTTTTATGTATTATTGTTCCCTCCATTTAGGTTCAAATCAGTTTGATGTTGGGAAGACGTGCAGTGACATGAAATAACTTCCCGCAGATATTTTAAACCCAAAGTAAGGAGTAGAAAGTAGAGATATTTGTGTGAAAATCTAGGGAGTAAAAATGAAAAGTTGTCAGGAAAATAAGTAAAGTACAGATACCTGAATACTCTGCTTAAGAACAGTGACAACATATTTGTACTTTATTATTTTCTACCTCTTGTCCACCAGCTTGGTCTTTTCAAAACTTATGCAAGGGATAGATCTCACTGCTAAACCACATGCTCATTAACTTACCACTTGTTAATCACACATTCTCTTTTCTGCAGTAGAATTACCACAGTTTACTAAACTGACTCAGCGTTTTAATCAGTATAACCTCAAATTAATGACTGAGTCCATAAATTCAATAGGGAAGAGCAAACTGAGGTCAGGGCCATTTTCCCATAGACTTTATAGAGCTGGGGATCTTTTCTGATCCACAGGTATCACCCCCCTTGTAGCTGTGGTCACTTCAATTTTCAAATCTGGAGGCTACATCCATCTATACTGTCTTTAGCAAGGTGTCAGGATAGTATCATGTCATGAGGGTGTTATATATCTTTTGAGGGGCAACAATGGTTCAGTCAGTTGGTGGACTTGACTGGGAACTGGAGGGCTGCCGAGGGTCACTGGTCTGAAAAGTCCTTTTTTGCACATGAGTTGAACAAATCAGGTTTCTGGTACAGATCGGCACTCTTATCATAATGTGGCTGGCCAAGAGCAGCTCTTTGGAAAAAACACACTGCCCATCCCCGCTTTAGGTGGACTCCCTGAATTGCATAAACATAACCGATTATTTTGCAACAGGCCATATGCCAGGCCAAAAGGCCTGATTAAAAAAATAAAAAGTTAATTTTTTTTACAACTTGATACGTCAAGGTTACAAAGAAAAGATTACAAATTAAATTATTCATTTATATGTTGTGTCAACTTTTCATAAGTCATTGATGAAACACATTGCATCATAAGTACAGACTCAATGCAGAATGTTTTATAATCATCAGATGATGTGATACTTAACATTAGATGACATGCCTTCATTAAAGAAAAGAATGTTAATAGGCACTGATAAGAATTATTAAGAGGGACCAGTGCCACCCATGCCCTCTTTCTAGTTACTCCCCTACTTGGTTGGAACTAAGTATACATATTCTATTTAGTTGTCACTTTCTACAATTGTTGCAGTTTACAGGAAAACAGCTGTGATAAAAAAATAACTTTAAATGCTATTTGACAAATACACAAAAGACACTTACCTGGACATGGGGGTTTGAATGTGGTGACTACAGCTAATGACAGATGAGCTGCAATAACTGCTCAGCAGTGGCTGCTACTATAATAACCTACATAAAACTGTGTATATTGCTAATATACCTCACATATTCAGTGTGAACATATTCAGTGTGTTTAAGTCAACTCTCAGCAACAACATCTTATTGCCTGAAATATGACCCATATTTACCCTTTATTCCAGAGGTTATGCTGTGACAGACAGAAACAATGAAATACTAAAGAAACAAAGAGCCCACGTTTTAGCCTGAGATTGAAAAGAGACGACAACACGGTGTGATCCCTTTGGGCAGAGTTGCTGACAGGGGATAACCCTTTAAAATGGCCCCTCTCTCCTGTCCTTTCCCATCCCCTGCCTCGTGCTCTCTGTTCGCTCCCCCAGCCCATGCCTGCCTTTATCCATACACACTGATTGACTGACTGACTGACAGGACTGTTAATGTGCCCATAACTACACCTGCTTTTACAAACACACCAAACCAGCGACAGCAGCACCTGACCACCACTGAAACACTTCACTAACCCTCAGATCATTCATCGTAAAGTGGGACGACACCAAAAAAGGTCAGTGGATTTTGATGTAGTGGCTGATGGGATGCGGCTTAGGTTTGGATGGTAACACTTAAGTCTCAGATCTCAGTGCCGTAAATGTGTGAATGCATGTCAGCCATGTTTGTTGAATGTAGTGTTGGTGTGTGCCTGCAGTAGTGTTAAAGCCAGATGGATAAACTCTGCCTGGCAAGGAAAACTAGTATGTTTTTACAGTGCTGAAATCTGTCACAGGCCTGGCGTCACTTTATGAGAGCCTTGTGAATTTAATGAATCTGTAAAATATTTTGTCTTAAATGTTTTTAAATAAATTGAATAAAACAGTAGTGTTATAGGACCTTTGTGTGAGTTAAAAAAAGAGTAAATCTCTGACAAAAAATGCCTTAAAATTACACAGAAATCCTTATAAATGCTCATTAAATCCTTTAATTATTTTGCACAAAGACAAAATAAGCTTAAATGCATACAAATGATAGAAACCATTCCAATGTATAAGGATATTCCTTTGCCTTAAATCTGACCCTGTGTGACCTTACCTTTTCACCTCAAAATCTAATAAATGTTATCATTTGTTCTACCTTTCATAGGTATTAACCACACAAAGTTTGGTAAAGATCAAGCAAAGTCTGTTGCTGTGGAGGTAAATTTTGCAACAGACAGATGGACGTTCATGCGGAGGGAGAAATGCACCGACCTCCAAAATCTTTTCAGTTCTTTTACCCATCCCAATGATTAACCATAACCATACAAGGACTGGCAAAGATCCAGAAAGCCAATAAGCTCCTATGGCAGCAACAATATCTTCACTGCCTATCCCATGTGAGCTTTATTTTTGACCCCACACCCTTAAAAACATTATAGTAATTAAGTATACAAAATTTGGCTAGGATCCAGCTGCCCAGTAAGCCCCGATGATGGTAAAAGATTTTCATTAATGACTCAAAATGTTCAAAATGTTTAAATCCCTCTGCTCCACCCAGCTGAACAAAGGTTAAAGCACACTCAAATGAGCTGACAATTCTGTCTGAACTCAGGAAAGCCCAGTGAATTGAGGAACTTTCAAGTCAAAAGGCACAACCTCGTCATATTCATATTAGTCTCTATGATAATTAGTAATTAATAAATTAGTAACAGAAATTGAGTTTGGACCATTTCTATGCACGCACTTTCAACCTCTTTTTGCACACGCATTATCTGAAAAATTACCCTTGACAGTCTAACGTTTGAGCACTTCTCATATATGTTTCTTCTTCTTCATCTTCTTCTTTCGGCTGCTCCCGTTAGGGGTCGCCACAGCGGATCATCTGCCTCCATCTCATCCTATCCCTTGCATCCTCTTCCCTCACACCAACCCTCTGCATGTCCTCCTTCACTACATCCATCAATCTTCTCTGTGGTCTTCCTCTTCTCCTCCTGCCTGGCAGCTCCATCTTCAACATCCTTTGTTCAATATATCCACTATCCCTCCTCTGGACATGTCCAAACCATCTCAGCCTTGCCTGTCTGACTTTGTCTCCAAACTTCTCAACATGAGCTGTCCCTCTGATGTACTCATTTCTAATCCTGTCCATCCTGGTCACTCCCAGGGAAAATCTCAACATCTTCAATTCTGCCACCTCCAGCTCTGCTTCCTGTCTTTTTGTCAGTGCCACCGTCTCCAAACCATACATCATAGCAGGTCTCACTACCATCTTGTAGGCCTTCCCTTT